>KV013954.1:1564-14807 GCA_001598015.1 Dorcoceras hygrometricum
AACAAAGGAATTTTGTTGTGTGAGATAGACATGTTCATATGTATAAAGAGGCACGAAACAAATACTGTTCAATAACTGAGATTGCCTGCTCTGATACCACTTGATGGTCCCAGAAATAGGATCACTAAGTAAATAGGAGTTCAGAAGGGGGGGTTGAATGAACTCCTTCGATTTTCGAAAATTCTTTTAAAATGTTTTGCAAGCTTTTTGTTTGACTTAAGTCCGAGTTACCAGACTTAAGAATATCTCAGTTATATTCAAATTTCTCGGCCAACAATATATGTGCGGAAAATGACCGATAGATTTGTGAACAGTAAATAAACACAAGTAATAACATAGTGCGTAATGTAAAAGATAGAGATCAGAGTTTGTTTCTGGAAGTTCGGACTTCAATGTCCTACGTCTCCCCTTCTTCCTCCTCGGAAGGTATCACTAGAAGACTTTGATGAGAGTAGCCTTTCTACAAACACCCAATCCCGTAACCCGCAGCTACGAGAACTCCTAGTATCTCACAACGACAATCCAAGCAGACGCAGCTGCTGGTTACAACACTTTAGTGTTTTCAAACGGCTTTTTGAGAAGCACGTTTGTTACAGACTCAATCAAATACAACGATGATACACTTGTGAGTACTGTAAAATCTCTGGTTTCTAAGACAAAGAAACTTGATTCAATAATATGAACCAGAGAGTGACGCTCGAAGATATAACAATGAATATCAAAGGTGAAGGTTCTTCGAGTGCTGGAGCTTTGAATGCTTTCAATGAAGAGTAAGCTCTGGGAGTATTTTGACAGCGTTTTAGCAATAGCAGTGGCAAGAGTTGTTCTTCAAAGTAAAATGTCTGCTATTTATAATCTTCATTCAACGGTCGATGAATCCAGATAAGGTAGCAAATCCTTTTTGAATTTCTGACAGTGGAACCCGTCAATCTCGCTTCAGTATATGGAAAATTGCGTTTCGTCAGGGATGTGAGTATCATTTCCTTATGAGTGCTTTCCCGTTGAAATCGCCTCTGCCAATGTGTACTATTTTTCCAAAGATAGTACTAACCTCGTCTCCTTAATTTCAGGCGGTATGAGTGATTCTTATTTTGATCATCGATCTTTTCCAAATGAGTATACGATCGAATTTGAATCTTCTTTATGCTTGCGCCTGAAATCTTTTCTATCAACGGATCTTTCCTTGAAGAAGACGAATGAACAGTTCCTTACTGTTGAGAGATTTTATCACGGTAAACAGGATACATCCATTTGCAAATATCGGCACTGGTGACGTCATCATATCTGTCGATTGACACCTTAGTATTGACTGCTGACGTCATCATGTCTATCGATTGGCAATTTTAGTACTGCTGACGTCATCATGTCTATCGATTGGCAATTTTAGTACTGCTGACGTCATCATGTCTATCGATTGGCAATTTTAGTACTGCTGACGTCATCATGTCTATCGATTGGCAATTTTAGTACTGCTGACGTCATCATGTCTATCGATTGGCAATTTTAGTACTGCTGACGTCATCATGTCTATCGATTGGCAATTTTAGTACTGCTGACGTCATCATGTCTATCGATTGGCAATTTTAGTACTGCTGACGTCATCATGTCTATCGATTGGCAATTTTAGTACTGCTGACGTCATCATGTCTATCGATTGGCAATTTTAGTACTGCTGACGTCATCATGTCTATCGATTGGCAATTTTAGTACTGCTGACGTCATCATGTCTATCGATTGGCAATTTTAGTACTGCTGACGTCATCATGTCTATCGATTGGCAATTTTAGTACTGCTGACGTCATCATGTCTATCGATTGGCAATTTTAGTACTGCTGACGTCATCATGTCTATCGATTGGCAATTTTAGTACTGCTGACGTCATCATGTCTATCGATTGGCAATTTTAGTACTGCTGACGTCATCATATCTGTCGAAGCAAACGATGTCGTGTTGGACTAACTGTTTGCAAAAACTGTCGATAGCAAGCATTTCTTGTACTTTTCCCAAAAACACACTGTAGCGAGATCTGGTGAACCTATCGATACGTAGTACTGTTTCCAGAGCTGTCGAGTAGACTTTCCAAAGCATATTGCCCCTTTTTGTTGGTAGAATAAATTACTGTTCCCATTGCTGTTCGCATATTCCATTGCGATGGTAGACAAGAACTGTTGGCAGATATCTCTTCTCTCAATTACATCATCAAAACTCGAATATCCAAATCAATAACTCCACTGTTCCAAGATCTGATTTTGATCAACTCGAAACTTATAACTGTAGCTTGAGCTAATCACTGTTGTCAGCAATGTTGATCATCGTGAATATTATCATTTAATTCCAAATCTTTTCTTTTCTTTGTTATCACCAAAACTATAAATTTTATCCTAACAGAAAGAAAAGTCCGTTAGATTCAATTATCGTTTCTTTGCCAAATATGAATATTTTAGGTGATTCAGTAGCACGTGTTCCATTTGAAACAAATTTATTCTAGTGCTCAGATTTATGCGGAATTTCAGCTGTTGCATTCGTATCTATGCTACAAATGTGTTTTTAAGATTTGTAAAATGTTTTCAAGCTGAATGTATAAAGATAGGGAGAGTAATGATCTTCGAATTACAGAGCATTTTCCGGAAGAAAATGCGATGATATTTCTTCTGACGAGCTGACATCGATCTCACAAATTTGTGTTTATGCCAAGATTTTCAGATGAGGTTATGGGGCCACGTCTGGAATGAAATGGAAGAAAATCTGTGATTCGTTTATTCTTAACTTCCATCTGCATATTCTAAGCTAAACAGTAGCATATGATCTGTCCTTTTCAAAATCATAGCATATTATTGCATCTGGTCTTTTCCCAAAATCCGTTTTTCTTTTGTAAATCTGCAAAACCTTCGGCTGCCATGGTTTTTGGTGTGGCAGTGTAGGGAGAGCTTTTCTTTTAAAAATTTTGGGAAGACCAGCTTTCGAAACCTTTTTGATTCCCACAAAAAGGGAGAGAATTGTTAGATCATGCATTTGTTATTTGAGGTTTTGTGTAAATCAAAAAGGGAGAGATTGATGGATCTGTGTAAATAGATGCAGATTGTGTTTTGAATTACACAAAACATGTTATTGTGTTTCTAACAATTCTAGGTAGTGTGCAGATGTTAGTTGAAATACATCGAGTTATCTGAAGAGAAGAGAAGCAGAAGTAGAAAAATGAACAGTCGCGAAGTGAACATGAAGAACAGAATTAGAAGATGTCTGTTGAAATATTGGTTGAAGAATTATCTGTTGAAGTCGTGTACGCAAAAGAAGAGAAGTCGTGAGTTGACAAGAAGAAATTACTGTTGAGGTTGCTGTTGAGCTAAATCAGAAACCGTGACGTCAGCATAGAATATATGAGGTTGATGTTGAGGTTCTGTTGAGGATGTTTAGGTTGAGGTTGCTGTCGACAGAAGGCAGAAATTGAAGAAGTTTGAGTTAATACAGTTGCTGTCAACAGATACCGTGCAAGAGTTACTATTGATGAAGCTGTTGAAGATGAAACAACAAGTTACTGTTGACGAAGCTGTTGGCAGATACTATTACAGAATCTGTGTTCAGCAACGATGATGTCAGCAATATTAGCAGACAGCTAGATGGATCAGTGATGATGACGTCAGCAATATCAGCAGATAGCTAGATGGATCAGTGATGATGACGTCAGCAGTGATGTCATTACAATCAGCAATTGAGCTAAAGATATCAACAGAAGATGCAACCAGTTGTTGCAAGCATTCATCAGTTGCAAGCTACAGTATGATCAGCAGTGAGCTACAGTCATTCAGTCGTTGACAGAAGATGATTCAGTAGTTGCTCGAATACAAAGATGTATAAATCAGCTGTAGCGAAAAGAGGAGTTTGAAGCATATGTTGCGCTAAAGAAAAACCAGACGTAGATGAATTCAGCAATATATCCAGTGGCAAGCTACAGTGATTCAGTCGCAAGCTGCAGTGAAATTAAAAGAGGACCAGCCGTTGCGCGTCAAGGAGAATCAGCCATAGCGCAAAAACAAAGTTACACCAGCTGTTGCGTGTCAATGTAAATGAACCAGCTGCTGGAAGTTGATGTACCAGCTACTGGAAGTTAATGAATCAGCTGTTGCAATGAAGGTGAACCAGCTGTTGCGCGAAGTGTTCTGACGAAGAAAACCAACAGCTGAGCGAACAGCTATTGAACAATTTGCTGGTATACATTCAGACGCAATCAACCGCTTAAATGGAAAGAATCGATGGTTGATATTGAGTCGTGCAATTGCCTTAAATCAAGGGGACACGATTTGTACTATTCTGGGAAATAGTACAATATACAGAGGATGATTGCACCAATTTGGGAAGAAGACAAATTGGCATTGACAAGCGCAGAAGGGATTTGAATCTACTGTCTAACGGCCATATTTGGACAGAGGCTTTATATACAAGGAGTTTGGTTGAAGACGATGATTTTTACGAATTAATCAAAGCACGGTGCAAAAACTGAGGGAAGAAAATAGGAGAACAAAGCAGTCGACCACCATTAGAGAGGAGCTTATAACGACGTCGACTGCTGAGTTTTAATCAGCTCTTTTAGGAGCATTTCCCACTGTGTGAGATTTATCATTTGAGAGTTGAGCGATGCACTGTAAAATCTCACACACACAAATTCACTCGCATATTTTGAGAGATGTGCAAAATTGATTAGCAAGTGAATCACAAACAAAAATCAGATCCCGTCCAAGCACTAAGACGTTAAACTCTGTGTATGTAGTCTTTGAACAGAGACGTTAAACAAGTTCTGATTGAGACAGGCGAGGGCTGATGGAGTCTAGGAGTTCTCGCAGCTGCTGGCTGCGGGATCGGGTCTGTACATGAGGTGTAGATCAAATATTCTAGTGGAACCTTCCAGAAGAAGGAAGAAGGGGAGATGTAGGATATTTATATCCAAACTTCCATAAACAAACAACAGTGTATTGTATTCTATTATTTACAGTATTCCGCATACGCATATTTAATTTAGCACGCATGCATACATTTCAGATTGCACACTTGCACAACAGATTTATGTTGAACATAAATCTGTTTGTGTTGTTTTAAAATTTAGGATTCATTTCTGGTGTTTTCCGCATGTTTTTATTACATACCAGATCTGTATCCGGTGCTCTCGTATTTAATGTTCAAGAACCCGAGGTATTGCACCTCATAATAGCAGCGCAAAATTTTAATTTACAAGTAGCAGCGCTTGCTTGCATTTATTTCCTATCCTTCGGTCCTAACAAGTGGTATCAGAGCAGGTTGTTCTTGAACGAGCACTCATTTTAAAATGCATGTGCTATTTTTTAAATGCTTTAAACATTTTGAAGAGCCTAGTTTATGAAGATAGGGATAGGAACGATTTCTGATCTTCGGTTTCTCTTTTGTCGAGCTGACACGGAATGCGCGAGTTCCGTGTGGATGCCAAGATTCTGTTTTGGTTGGGCTGTTTTCAGCACATGTGACAAAACAGGAGAAATGAAAGAAAAATCCGTTAGATTCAATTATCGTTTCTTTGCCAAATCTGATTATTTTAGATGATTCAGTAGCACGTGTTCCATTTGAAACAAATTTATTCTAATGCTCGGATTTATGCGGAATTTCAGCTGTTGCATTCGTATCTATGCTACAAATGTGTTTTTAAGATTTTTAAAATGTTTTCAAGCTGAATGTATAAAGATAGGGAGAGTAATTATCTTCGAATTACAGAGCATTTTCCGAAAGAAAATGCGGTGATATTTCTTCTGACGAGCTGACACCGATCTCACAAATTTGTGTGTATGCCAAGATTTACAGATGAGGTTATGGGGCCACGTCTGGAATGAAATGGAAGAAAATCTGTGATTCGTTTATTCTTAACTTCCATCTTCATATTGTAAGCTAAACAGTAGCATATGATCTGTCCTTTTCAAAATCATAGCATATTGTTGCATATGATCTTTTCCCAAAATCTGTTTTTCTTTTGTAAATCTGTAAAACCTTCGACGGCCATGGTTTTTGGTGTGGCAGTGTAGGGAGAGCTTTTCTTTTAAAATTTTTGGGAAGACCAGCTTTCGACCCCTTTTTGATTCCCACAAAAAGGGAGAGAATTGTTAGATCATGCATTTGTTATTTGAGGTTTTGTGTAAATCAAAAAGGGAGAGATTGATGGATCTGTGTAAACAGATGCAGATTGTGTTTTGAATTACACAAAACCTGTTATTGTGTTTCTAACAATTCTAGGTAGTGTGAAGATGTTAGTTGAAATACATCGAGTTATCTGAAGAGAAGAGAAGCAGAAGAAGAAAAATGAACAATCGCGAAGTGAACATGAAGAACAGAATTAGAAGATGTCTGTTGAAATATCGGTTGAAAAATTATCTGTTGAAGTCGTGTACGCAAAAGAAGAGAAGTCGTGAGTTGACAAGAAGAAATTACTTTTGAGGTTGCTGTTGAGCTAAATCAGAAACCGTGACGTCAGCATAGAATATATGAGGTTGCTGTCGAGGTTCTGTTGAGGATGTTTAGGTTGAGGTTGCTGTCGACAGATGGCAGAAATTGAAGAAGTTTGAGTTAATACAGTTGTTGTCAAAAGATACCATGCGAAGAGTTACTGTTGATGAAGCTGTTGAAGATGAAACAGCAAGTTACTGTTGACGAAGCTGTTGGCAGACACTATTACAGAAGCTGTGTTCAGCAACGATGACGTCAGCAATATCAGCAGAAAGCTAGAAGGATCAGTGACGATGACGTCAGCAATATCAGCAGACAGCTAGATGGATTAGTGATGATGACATCAGCAGTGATGTCATTACAATCAGCAGTTGAGCTAAAGATATCAACAGAAGATGCAACCAGATGTTGCAAGCATTCATCAGTTGCAAGCTACAGTATGATCAGCAGTGAGATACAGTCATTCAGTCGTTGACAGGAGATGATTCAGTAGTTGCTCGAAGACAAAGATGTCTAAATCAGCTGTAGCGCAAAGAGGAGTTTGAAGCAGACGTTGCGCTAAAGAAAAACTAGACATAGATGAATTCAGCAGTATATCCATTCGCAAGCTACAGTGATTCAGTCGCAAGCTGCAGTGAAATTAAATGACAGGAGATGATTCAGTAGTTGCTCGAAGACAAAGATGTCTAAATCAGCTGTAGCGCAAAGAGGAGTTTGAAGCAGACGTTGCGCTAAAGAAAAACTAGACATAGATGAATTCAGCAGTATATCCATTCGCAAGCTACAGTGATTCAGTCGCAAGCTGCAGTGAAATTAAAAGGGAACCAGCCGTTGCCCGTCAAGGAGAATCAGCCGTAGCGCTAAAACAAAGTTACACCAGCTGTTGCGTGTCAATGTAAATGAACCAGCTGCTGGAAGTTGATGTACCAGCTGCTGGAAGTTAATGAATCAGCTGTTGCAATGAAGGTGAACTAGCTGTTGCGCGATGTTTTGTGACGAAGAAAACCAACAGCTGAGCGAACAGCTATTGAACAATTTGCTGGTATACATTCAGACGCAATCAACCGCTTAAATGGAAAGAATCAATGGTTGATATTGAGTCGTGCAATTGCCTTAAATCACGGGGACAAGATTTGTACTATTCTGGGAAATAGTACAATATACAGAGGATGATTGCACCAATTTGGGAAGAAGAGAAATTGGCCTTGACAAGCGCAGAAGGGATTTGAATCTACTGTCTAACGGCCATATTTGGACAGAGGCTTTATATACAAGGAGTTTGGTTGAAGACGATGATTTTGACGAATTAATCAAAGAACAGTGCAAAAACAGAGGGAAGAAAATAGAAGAACGAAGTAGTCGACCACCATTAGGAGGAGCTTACAACGACGTCGACTTCTGAGTTCTAATCAGCTCTTTTAGGAGCATTTCACAGTGTGTGAGATTTATCATTTGAGAGTTGAGCGATACACTGTAAATCTCTCACACACAGATTCACTCGCATATTTTGAGAGATGTGCGAAATTGATTAGCAAGTGAATCACAAACAAAAATCAGATCCCGTCCAAGCACGAAGACGTTAAACTCTGTGTCTGTAGACTTTGAACATAGACGTTAAATAAGTTCTGATTGAGACAGCCGAGGGCTGGTGGAGTCTAGGAGTTCTCGCAGCTGCTGGCTGTGGGATCGGGTCTGTACATGATGTGTAGATCAAATATTCTAGTGGAACCTTCCGGAAGAAGGAAGAAGTGTGAGACCTGGATTTGTTAATTGAGATTAATCGTTGGAATTAATTGATTTATAGAGATTCTGTTGGTTTAGAATCTGGGTTTCGAGGTTTGAGTTGCATTTTCGAGTTCCTTTTCGTGTGTTGAGAAATTATGGAGATTTTGTATTTTCGCATATTTGAGGTACCTGCTGGTTGGCATGTTGACGTAAGCGTTTTGCTGCGTCTGGATCGCTTTTGAAGAAATCAGTCGTTGGGGGTTTTAACGTGTTTTTGTATCCCGTCGTTGCATTAGCGTGTTTCTGTAGAGAACGCTTTTTAGTGTTGTTTGAGGAACTAGTGTCGTTGGCGTGCCTGCTGGTTTTGGTCGGTGGGAGTCAACGCGGGTCAAAGTTCCTGTAGCTTGCGACTGGTTATAAATTGTATCCTGCTGGTTGAGCATTGTAGCGTGCGTCTGGTATTTAGCGAGGTGCTTGCGTCTGGTTTGGAGCGACGTCGTTTGAGTAAGTTGCAACGCTGCGTTTTGAGGTTGCGACTGGATGACCAGCAGAGGATATTGTGTGCGTTGTTTTGAGGTTGCGACTGGATGACCAGCAGTTGGTATATAGGATTTTGTATCCTGTGCGACGTCGTTTGGATTAGTTGAAGCGATGCCGTTTCGAGAATCAGTCGATAGTTTGCTTTGCGTGTGTTTACATGCGTCGACTGATTTGTAAAGTTGTGCCTGTTGGTTGTCAACGCGGGTCAACTTTACTTTAGCGCGAAGAGGATGCGTCGTCGTTTTGATAGCGCTAGGAGATTCAGCAGGTGGTTGGTTTTGTGAAAAGACTCCTGCTGGTTTTGCTGACGTCAGTGGAGCGACGCCGCATTTTGATGTTGCTGCTGGTATCAGCAGAGGGTAGCGCTTTGCGTTGTGTTGGTCTTGTGATTGGACGTCCAGCTACTGGCAGTAGGAACAGTGAATCCTGTGCGACGCCGTTTCGAGAACCAGCCGTTAGTTTGCTTTGCGATTTGTTGTGGCGTTGTTTCAGAATCAGCAGTTGGTTCCTTGCGTCTGCTGGTTTGGGAAATTGTTGGTGTCGACTGATTAGTAAAGTTGTTCCTGCTGGTTTAGTATTTACGCACGTGGGAATTAGGTGAAGGTTATTTCTTGTGCGTCGACTGGTTGGTTTGTTGGTACCTGCTGGTTCGTTGGTACCTGCTGGTTTGTTGGTACCTGCTGATTTTGTCGGTGGATTGTTTTTAAGATTTCAGCAGTTGTGGGAATTATATAAGGAAGACTTGGTTTTCGAATTTGTGAGATCAGTTCCCATACTTATAAATTTCCAGCCTTTCGTTCTCTATTTCTTCTAACCCTTGTCACTGTTCACGTGACCTTCTCCGGCCATTTCCCGTCGATTACGGCCACCATTTTTTCATGTTCGAGGTAGCGTTGGACTCCTCTTGAGAAGCTCTTTCACCCTATACCAGTTTCGGAAGCTAGTGTTTGCTGGGGAGAGATCACGAAGCTGCTGCTCTCGGCCGTGGGTTGTGCGTGCAGGTAGCTTCGAGTTTAGGTGTTGAGATCTCATTTCCTAGTTGTGATTTAGATCCCTGTTTAGTTGTATTAGGGTGTTAATTCCTGGATTTAGTGTTTAATTCCAGTCATGAGCTTTTGAGTTTCTGGCCGTGTGTTTGTAGTGGTTGGCCGTGAGTTTGGTTGCAATTCCCTGAAATCTGTGCATTGTGTATTTGGACAGATTTGTGCAGGCTGTGACTTGCTTCGTTCCTTGTGGGAATTAAGGTACGGTTTGAGCTTGTAAATGCAGCGTATGAATGTCTAGAATAATTTGTGAGATGGCTAGTTGCTGGAGGCCGTGTGGAATTGCCTTGTGGGGCTGCTGTTTGTGTTTGGCCGTGTGTTCTATGGTGTATACATGCTGGTGTTTATGTGTTTTGCATATGATTTATGCTTATTGTTATTCCAGCATGCGCATACACGCATTGGCATCTCATTCCAGCTTTATTGCCATTGTTTCGTTGTTGTTCTTGCTATGTTAGCCCCTATGCACCGAGTGGCTAACTACCACAGTTCATAGGTTGGGCAACCGCAGGGCGAGTTGTTTGATGCATCTGGTATTCGGGTGTTGTGTCCCGACGAGTGGCTAGCTACCACACTTGGAACACACCCAGTGGCCACAGTTGTTGCAGATTCAGTTGAGCTGTGCATTGATCTTCCTTGACTTCCTTGTTGGGGATCCGGATCCGCCCCCCGGCCAGGCAGCGGAAGAACGATAAACAGAAAAACCGGGAGGCGATCAATACGAAGAAAAGTTAACATTCTACGACATTCATAGGATGTTTAAGCGGATTACCTTGCTGGCACTTGTGCCTGGCTCCAACCGGTGTTTCAAGAACCCGGCTCTTCTCGGTAGATTGCGGTAGTTACGCCAATCCGGTCCACGACCAGATCCGAGACTCCTTCATCAGGCTGCACTAGAAGCCCTGACGAGATCAGCACGAACGGATTCTCCACGTCGAGTTGGCCGGAAACCAATTTCCGGCGAAGACGGCGGCGGCGGCGGCGTGAGAGAGGGAAGAGAGGGGCGGCGGCCAAGGCTTAGAGTCTAGGGTTAGGTTATGAAAATTATGTTATTTTAGATCAAGTCATTAAGTCTAAATAAATAGACTTAAAGATAGACTTGGGCCGGTCCAACGGGCCCGGGTCCAAATGACGATATCTATCGCTGCGACTTCATCGTAACTCCGATCGCCGATCAGATCGGACCGATCGACTCAGTTTCCAAAACTGAATGTTATGATGTGAATGCGGGAATCTCGAATCCAGTACTTGTGTGACCCTCAATGGTTCAGGGATACAGCTAGCCGTGGGCCCACAACCATTGTGACTCCGGAATCACAATTCCGGACCTGCCCAACGGATCATGATAAAGCGTCTAGCAACATCGCCCCATGATCCCCTAGGTATCACTGATAGTGCCTGCAAGAACCAGTCGGTCGTGGTTAGAGTACAGTACGGTCCATATATCCCGATCAGATCAACGACCATTGGTAAATCGAGAGTCGCTAGAGATCCGATAGCTATGCATACATCTTGGAGATCGAATAGTGACATCGCGAGTGTAACTAGGTAAATACATTTACCTAAAACACTTCTAGTACTCTGGCCAGAGATTTGAACACTATTATCCCCTCAGATAGCATAGGATATCCACGCATGTCTGCGAGCGGTGAATCCTCGACAATGATGCATCGACTCCTACATGCATCGGGGTCTCACCCAATCCCGAAGCCTGGTGACCCCAAGTGAGTCGGCAAACGGGTCAAAGTGAGACGCCTATCATGTAGAGTCTCAATGACGTTTCGAGTCGTGAGGACTAATCAGTACAACCAAGACCTCGGACTTTTCCACTCGACAAATGGTAACCACTTGGAAAGTCCGAAGGAGGGTAGTTCGATAGATCACCAGGTCACTATCTATCTGCATGCTCAGAACATCACAATGTTCCCTACCAATGAAACATGGTACTTCTCATCGCAGATACTAGTCTCGAACTCGGGCGGCCTTATCCTTATTTTGACGTCTCAATCGACTAGGAACATGTTCAGAATACACAGCGACTATTAGATGTGTTTCATGATAGCCGTCATACCCACTATCACATCTAACATACGCTTTAGTGTATTCTAGGTCTTTACTCAACACAATTGTAAATCATTACACACATAATGAAAGTAAAGAATGCCATATCAAAGAATGCGAATATCATATATAAAGATTGTTTGTACATGAGTCTATAAAACCCACACGCCACAAGTTGGCTAGTTGGGCATCTACTCTAACAATCTCCCACTTGCCCTAAAGCCAACTACTCATCAGACGCAGTCCCATTGTTTCGCGATGTTTTTCAAACAACGGTCCAGGCAAGGGCTTCGTAAGTGGATCAGCAACGTTGTCCGCAGAGGCGACTCTCTCAACTGCAATGTCGCCTCTAGCCACAATATCCCGGATTATGTGGTATTTCCTCAGTATGTGTTTGGATCTTTGGTGAGACCTAGGCTCCTTTGCTTGCGCAACGGCACCCGTGTTGTCGCAGTACACCGGGACTGGACCAACTCCATTAGGAATGACGCCCAACTCTTGGACGAATTTTCTTATCCAAACGGCCTCCTTAGCAGCAGCTGATGCTGCAATGTTCTCAGCCTCAGTGGTTGAATCCGCGATGGTGTCTTGATTGGAACTCTTCCAAGAGACAGCACCACCATTGAGCATGAATACAAATCCAGAGGTTGATTTCGAATCATCCATGTCACACTGGAAGCTAGAATCAGTGTAGCCTTCCAGCTTCAGTTTACCGCCCCTATAGACCATGAACATATTCTTAGTCCTTCGCAAGTACTTAAGAATATCCTTCACGGCCTTCCAATGCAATTGGCCGGGGTTGGCCTGGTAGCGGCTCGTGACACTCAGAGCATATGCGATGTCCGGTCTAGTCGAGATCATGCCATACATAATACTACCTATAGCCGAGGCATATGGTACACGTGCCATACTCTCTATCTCCCACCCCCATAGACCATGAACATATTCTTAGTCCTTCGCAAGTACTTAAGAATATCCTTCACGGCCTTCCAATGCAATTGGCCGGGGTTGGCCTGGTAGCGGCTCGTGACACTCAGAGCATATGCGATGTCCGGTCTAGTCGAGATCATGCCATACATAATACTACCTATAGCCGAGGCATATGGTACACGTGCCATAATCTATGTCATCAAAGTACGAGAAACGTCACAGCACTTTTAACTACCTTCTTATAGACACACGGCTCCTCGGGATTCTTGATGAGATGAAATTCCTTAATTGTTTCATCGAATCTCAGGTTCCAACTTCGCGATGCTTGTTTGAGACCGTAGATCGATCTCTGAAGCTTGCATACCGTATGCTCGCTTCCAACAGATGTGAAACCCTCAGGCTGCATCATATAGATCTCTTCCTTAATGTTTCCATTAAAAACACAGTTTTCACATCCATTTGCCATATCTCATAGCCGTACCATG
>KV013954.1:19578-83940 GCA_001598015.1 Dorcoceras hygrometricum
GGCCATGCCCGCTTCGCCGCCCAGCTACCGTGCGCCTCCTCGTGCGAGAGCCTGCAGGAAGGCGCCGCCCATCGTCACGACCAGCGTGCGATTCACTTGCGCGGCCAGCGCTCAAGTCGCGCGCCTCGCGCGCGTATGCGATGGGGCGCCGCCACACACGGCGGCGGCCGGCGTTCGATTCAAGAGTTTCGAATTTCCGATCTGAAATTTGACAAGTTAGATACAATTATGGAAATACATATTGATCAGATCCGGGAAACCTGGCTCTGATACCACTGTTGGGGATCCGGATCCGCCCCCCGGCCAGGCAGCGGAAGAACGATAAACAGAAAAACCGGGAGGCGATCAATACGAAGAAAAGTTAACATTCTACGACATTCATAGGATGTTTAAGCGGATTACCTTGCTGGCACTTGTGCCTGGCTCCAACCGGTGTTTCAAGAACCCGGCTCTTCTCGGTAGATTGCGGTAGTTACGCCAATCCGGTCCACGACCAGATCCGAGACTCCTTCGTCAGGCTGTACTAGAAGCCTTGACGAAGAACAATCAAAATAAACCGGGAGGCGATCAATACGAAAAACTAATTTTAACATACTACGACATTCATAGGATGTTTAAGCGGATTACCTTGCTGGCACTTGTGCCTGGCTCCAACCGGTGTTTCAAGAACCCGGCTCTTCTCGGTAGATTGCGGTAGTTACGCCAATCCGGTCCACGACCAGATCCGAGACTCCTTCGTCAGGCTGTACTAGAAGCCTTGACGAGATCAGCACGAACGGATTCTCCAAGTCAAGTTGGCCGGAAACCAATTTCCGGCGAAGACGGCGGCGGCGCACGGCGGCGGCGTGAGAGAGGGAAGAGAGGGGCGGCGGCCAAGGCTTAGAGTCTAGGGTTAGGTTATGAAAATTATGTTATTTGATCAAGTCATTAAGTCTAAATAAATAGACTTATACTTGGGCCGGTCCAACGGGCCCGGGTCCAAATGACGATATCTATCGCTGCGTCAAATCCCGGTTTGACCCCTGTTGACTTTTAGGAAGTCGCACTTCCCAAAATCCTCTTCTCGTGCTCAACACATTGAGCTGAGTATCCGTGCGGGAATCTCGAATCCAGTACTTGTGTGACCCTCAATGGTTCAGGGATACAGCTAGCCGTGGGCCCACAACCATTGTGACTCCGGAATCACAATTCCGGACCTGCCCAACGGATCATGGTAAAGCGTCTAGCAACATTGCCCCATGATCCCCTAGGTATCACTGATAGTGCCTGCAAGAACCATTCGGTCGTCGTTAGCGTACAGTACGGTCCTTTCAATCCATATATCCCGATCAGATCAACGACCATTGGTAAATCGAGAGTCGCTAGAGATCCGATAGCTATGCATACATCTTGGAGATCGAATAGTGACATCGCGAGTGTAACTAGTTAAACACATTTACCTAAAACACTTCTAGTACTCTGGCCCGAGATTTGAACACTATTATCCCCTCATATAGCATAGGATATCCACGCATGTCTGCGAGCGGTGAATCCTCGACAACGATGCATCGACTCCTACATGCATCGGGGTCTCACCCAATCCCGACGCCTGGTGACCCCAAGTGAGTCGGCAAACGGGTCAAAGTGAGACGCCTATCATGTAGAGTCTCAATGACGTTTCGAGTCGTGAGGACTAATCAGTACAACCAAGACCTTGGACTTTTCCACTCAACAAATGGTAACCACTTGGAAAGTCCGAAGGAGGGTAGTTCGATAGATCACCAGGTCACTATCTATCTGCATGCTCAGAACATCACAATGTTCCCTACCAATGAAACATGGTACTTCGCATCGCAGATACTAGTCTCGAACTCGGGCGGCCTTATCCTTATTTTGACGGCCCAATCGACTAGGAACATGTTCAGAATACACAGCGACTATTAGATGTGTTTCATGATAGCCGTCATACCCACTATCACATCTAACATACACTTTAGTGTATTCTAGGTCTTTACTCAACACAATTGTAAATCATTACACACATAATGAAAGTAAAGAATGCCATAGAAGAGAATGCGAATATCATATATAAAGATCGTTTGTACAAGAGTCTATAAAACCCACACGCCACAAGTTGGCTAGTTGGGCATCTACTCTAACAATCTCCCACTTGCCCTAAAGCCAACTACTCATCAGACGCAGTCCCATTGTTTCGCGATGTTTTTCAAACAACGGTCCAGGCAAGGGCTTCGTAAGTGGATCAGCAACGTTGTCCGCAGAGGCGACTCTCTCAACTGCAATGTCGCCTCTAGCCACAACTAGTCTCGAACTCGGGCGGCCTTATCCTTATTTTGACGGCCCAATCGACTAGGAACATGTTCAGAATACACAGCGACTATTAGATGTGTTTCATGATAGCCGTCATACCCACTATCACATCTAACATACACTTTAGTGTATTCTAGGTCTTTACTCAACACAATTGTAAATCATTACACACATAATGAAAGTAAAGAATGTCATATCAAAGAATGCGAATATCATATATAAAGATTGTTTGTACATGAGTCTATAAAACCCACACGCCACAAGTTGGCTAGTTGGGCATCTACTCTAACATTCCTTTCTCGGTTGGAGTCATCATTGTTGTCCAGTATCTCATGCATAGCATCTGCATTTTATTCTTGTTGTTTACTGCTGATTTATAGTTGCTCTCCGTACTGGGGTTTGACCCCATGTCCCTCCGGAGCTTGGTTTGTTTCCTTGTTTGTATTGTTTTCAGGGAACCCAGGTTTTGCAGCTGGTCGTGATTTTAACCCAGCTGGTGGTGCCCCGAGAGGTGGTTAGCGTGTCCCAGTTGCTTATAGCATATTTATATATATGTATCAGTTAGCCAGGGGGATGCCCTGTGCTTTGTCGTTGTATCCCGTTAGGGAGTCTGGTACATGTTATTTGTGTCTGGTTGTTATGCTAGTATTCGTGGTTTTGTAACTGGGAACTTATTTTGAGTATTCTGCTATTTTAAAATATATGTCTTAAACCATCGAGCCTAAACGCGAAAATTTTACCCACTTTTTGTTATTCTTCCGCCTGTGTTGTCTGTTTAGAGCACGAGGCCTGACAATTTTGGTATCAGAGCTTAAGCTGGTATAAGCTCAATTTCTTTGATCACACTTGAGTCTAGGCACAGTGTTGTGGGTTGCATGTTCTTGACTTATGTGATTACGTGCTGCATATCTCTATGTTATCTATGATGTATCTGTTTTGTTTGCTTGATCCTGTTGAGTATTTCCGTAGATGCCGCCTAGACGTCGTGGTAGAGATAGGGGGCTGTTTCAGGAATCAGGCGGGCAGAACGAGGATCAGTCTAGTGCTCCTAGTCGTACTCGTGAGAGTAGTGAGGAAGAAGAGATTGCGACTACGGCACCTCCAGTAGTGAGGATGGATGTGATGATCGCTCGATTTCAGAGGATGAACCCCCCCAGTCTTTAATGGCGACGAGTCGAGCGAGGATGCAGATTCGTGGCTCCATAGCATAGTTCATCTGTTTGATCGGGCTCAGTATGACGATGAATTCCGGTTGAGGTTAGTGACATTGTTGCTGAGGAAGGTCGTAGAACGCTGGTGGCGAGGCGCTTCTAGCACTTTGGAGGAGACCGGAGTTGGTACCACTTGGGGCAGTTTTTGTGAGACCTTCAGGCAGGAGTATGTCCCCGATTCGTATGTGGCTGCCCGTGAGCGGGAGTTCGAGTTTTTGGAGCAGGGCTCTATGACTGTGCGTGAGTATGCTCGCAAGTTTTCTGTGTTGCTGGCCGAGAGAGGGCCACGTGTACCAGATTCTTGGAGGTACATGTTTCGTTTTTTACTTTCCTGCTCGTGTGTTGTTTGACACCGGTGCATCGCATTCATTTATTTCTGATTCGTTTGTTGTTGAGCATGGTTTGTGTACCGTCCCTTTGCGCGATACTGTTTCTGTTTCTACCCCCGGTGGTGTGAACCTGTTCTTGCAAGAGATTTTGTTGGATGGTGTGTTTCGGTTTGGTGAGCATGTCCTGTTGGCGAACTTGAATTCGTTTGATGCTTTGGGATTTCGATTGCATAGTTGGAATGGATGTGTTGTCCAACTATAGGGCCTCCGTGGATTGCTTCCATGGGATTGTGCGCTTTAGGCCTTTGTCTGGCGAGAAGTGGGACTTCTACGGCAAGGATTTGCGATCGAAGATTCCGTTGGTTTCCGTGATGGAAATGTTCAGTTTGTTATCTCTGGGGAATGCTGGCTTTCTGATCTACGCTTTGGATGCGTCTTCTTCTTCTAGTGTTCAGCTTAATGACGTTCCCGTGGTGCGACACTTCCCCGACGTGTTTCCGGAGGAGATTCCTGGTTTTCCTCCGAGGCGGGAGATAGACTTCAGCATAGAGCTGGTGCCTGGCACAGCTCCGATTTCACATGCTTCGTGTCGTCTGGCGCCTGCGGAGTTGAGAGAACTCAAGGAGCAGTTGGAAGATCTACTGGAGAAAGGTTTTATCCGACCTAGTATGTCATCGTGGGGAGCGCCCATCTTGTTTGTGAAGAAGAAGGATGGCTCAATGCGGATGTGCGTTGATTTTTGCCAGTTGAATAAAGCCACTGTGAAGAATAAGTACCCGTTGCCGAGAATTGATGATCTGTTTGATCAGTTGCAAGGTTCTGCGGTGTATTCTAAGATTGATCTTCGTTCCGGGTACCATTAGCTCAGAGTGAGGGATCAAGATGTCGCGAACACTGCGTTTCGTACAAGGTACGTTTTTGAGTTTTTGGTGATGCCGTTTGGGTTGACAAGCGCGCTTGCAGTCTTTATGGATCTGATGAACCGAGTTTTTAGAGAGTTCATAGATCAGTTTGTGATTGTTTTTATTGACGACATCTTAGTTTACTCGAAGAATCCGAGGGAGCACAAGAAGCACTTGGAGATGGTTCTTCAGAGGTTGAGAGCAGCAGTTGTATGCAAAGTTGTTGGATCTGTTTTGACAGATCCAGATTAAGTTTTGAATTACACAAAACCTATTATTGTGTTTCTAACAATTCCACCTAAGCGTACAGGTTTTAGAAACAAAGAAGACAATCAGCAGCAGCTATATCTGTCCAGCAGGTGGTTCACGACATAAACGATCAGCAGATGGTTTGGTGTTCATGGAATCGGCAGTTGAATTAGCAATGGAGACGTCCAGAGTTATATCAGCTGTTCGTAATCAGGCGGAGGCCAAGATTGAATCAGCTGGAGCATGATGAACCAGCTGAAACTATGACAACCAGCTGCAAGCGCTAAAGAGATAAAGTGAACCAGTTGGTACATGTATTGAGAAGTCTGCTGAAGAGTTTTATCGAAGAAGAAGATGCGCAAGTTACTGTTGACGAATCTGTTAGCAGTAGCGATTATAAGTACTGGTGATGAATCTATCAACAGTCGCTATTCAAGAAGCAAGAAGCTACGAAGAATCGCAAGCTGGAGATGAAACGATGAAGAAATCAGCTGGAGCGCTAAGTGTAGATGACATCAGCAGTGACGTCATCATTCAGCAGAAGCTACAGTGGAATGAATCAGTAGAGAGCTTCTACCAGCAGTTGGTATTTGGAGTTGGCGATTGCAAAACTATGTCGCGTGAATAAGTTGGAACGACAGCGTTTTGCATTCACAATATAAATCAGCAGATGAAGCAAAGCGCGAGAGATGATGCGTCGCCGTGCTGGAGAATCAGCAGATGGAATAGTGTTGATGACGTCATCGGTGACGTAATCATTTTCAGCAGATGGTTTGAGTGAGCAGTCGCAAGCTACTGTTCATCAGCAGATAGCATTTGGAGATAGCGATAGCAAAACGATGTCGTTTACATAAGTTGATACGAAAGCGTTTTGCTCTTGCACTAAAGATTCAGCAAGAAGACTTTGCGTTGATATTTCAGCAGTCGCAGCTACAGTGGATCCAGTCGCAACGCAAAGATTTCCAGACGCAGTGCTTGAGTATCCAGATGCAAGAAGATAAATCTATTGTTGTTGAAGAAGATTCAGGCGAAGCAATTGTTAAACCAGACGCAAGCAACAGCAGCATCCAGTCGAAGAGCTTATATGAATCAGCTGTTGCTAATCAACCAGTCGCAAGTTTTGCATCCAGTCGACATGGATTCCCAGACGCAAGAATCGAAGAAGTAGCAAAGCGCAGCAGTCGTAGTGATGGATCAGCAGCAGTTGACAACTTACGAAGAATTATCAAAGCTGGATGTCAACTGCTGAGCTTAATTCAAATGGCGAAAACGACAAGAAAAGAAGCCAAGAAAAGGACGCAAGTACTATTCCCTGTCGGTACTTTACAAGACACATTTCAAACGGGAAGGAGTTGTGTCCAACGGGAAGAAACTCTACAGAGGCTTTATATACAAAGGAAAACACACAGTTGAGGCTGGGGGGGATTTGTGGAGTCTAGGAGTTCTCACAGCTGCTGGTTGTGGGATTGGGTCTGTACAAGTTGTAAGATATCAAAGTCTTCTAGTGGAGCCTTTCGAGGTGGAAGAAGGGGAGATGTAGGACATTGAGGTCCGAACTTCCAGAACAAATCGCTTGTGTATTGTACTCTGTTATTCATTCAGCACCTGCTTTACTTTAGCATCGCAAAACATATTTGATGGCATACACGGTTAGCACACTTGCACAGTCGAACAGATTTATGTTGCACATAAATCTGTTTGAATCGTTTTAAAATACTAAGGATTCAGTTCTGGTGTTTCCGCATGATTTTAATTTCATACCAGATCTGTCTCCGGTGCTCTTTGTATTTTATATGTTCAAGAACCTTGAGCTATTGCAGCTCGTTTATAGCAGCGCAAAATTTTTACTGTTTGTCAAATCAGCGCTGGCTATCTTTTTGATCCTATTTTCGGACCAACAATTGGTATCAGAGCAGGTTGTTCTTGAACGAGCACTAATTTTAAAACACATGTGCTATGTTTTTAATGTTTTAAATAGTTTTGAGAAGCTTATTTTATGAAGGCCAGATTTGTTTTAATATAGAACCGGTTTTTCGCTTGATGAACTGTCGGGATGCGCGAGTCTCGGGCAGATGCCAAGCTTCTATTTTCGTTGTGCTGTAAGATCACTTGGAGAGAGGCTCAGTGACAAGCATATGGGGCGAGATAGAAGAAGGAAAAATCTGAGCTGTTCTTTGTACTGGTTCGTCATAGATTTAAGCAACTCAGTAGCACTTGTTATTTGAAATATTTCGATGCTCTGATGTATTTTAAAATTGTTCTGTTCTTGCGGATTTTCAGCTGATGCAAAACTTTCTTTTTTAAAAATTGATTTGAGCTCATGTTATAAAATATAGGGAGAGTGGCGTCACTGTCTTTTATAATTTTGAGATTATGCATCAGTTCCTTTTGAAAATCATATAATTTTGCATACGGTGCTTCCCAAAGGCTGTTTACATTTTTCAAAATTAAAACTCCTGCTGTTACATTGCTTTTTGTTGTAACAGTGTAGGGAGAGCTTTCGTTTTAAATATGGGAAGACCAGCAGTTCACTCTATTTTTGATTCCCACAAAAAGGGAGAGAATTATTAGAACATGCTTTGTTGATTTGAGGTTTTGTGTAAATCAAAAAGGGAGAGATTGTTGGATCTGTTTTGACACATCCTGATTAAGTTTTGAATTACACAAAACCTATTATTGTGTTTCTAACAATTCCACCTAAGCGTACAGGTTTTAGAAACAAAGAAGACAATCAGCAGCAGCTATATCTGTCCAGCAGGTGGTTCACGACATAAACGATCAGCAGATGGTTTGGTGTTCATGGAATCGGCAGTTGAATTAGCAATGGAGACGTCCAGAGTTATATCAGCTGTTCGTAATCAGGCGGAGGCCAAGATTGAATCAGCTGGAGCATGATGAACCAGCTGAAACGATGACAACCAGCTGCAAGCGCTAAAGAGATAAAGTGAACCAGCTGGTACATGTATTGAGAAGTCTGCTGAAGAGTTTTATCGAAGAAGAAGATGCGCAAGTTACTGTTGACGAATCTGTTAGCAGTAGCGATTATAAGTACTAGTGATGAATCTATCAACAGTCGCTATTCAAGAAGCAAGAAGCTACAAAGAATCGCAAGCTGGAGCTGGAACGATGAAGAAATCAGCTGGAGCGCTAAGTGTAGATGACATCAGCAGTGACGTCATCATTCAGCAGAAGCTACAGTGGAATGAATCAGCAGAGAGCTTCTACCAGCAGTTGGTATTTGGAGTTGGCGATTGCAAAACGATGTCGCGTGAATAAGTTGGAACGACAGCGTTTTGCATTCGCAATATAAATCAGCAGATGAAGCAAAGCGCGAGAGATGATGCGTCGCCGTGCTGGAGAATCAGCAGATGGATTAGTGTTGATGACGTCATCGGTGACGTAATCATTTTCAGCAGATGGTTTGAGTGAGCAGTCGCAAGCTACTGTTCATCAGCAGATAGCATTTGGAGATAGAGATAGCAAAACGATGTCGTTTACATAAGTTGATACGACAGCGTTTTGCTCTTGCACTAAAGATTCAGCAGGAAGACTTTGCGTTGATTATTCAGCAGTCGCAAGAACCAGTCGCAAGCAACAGCATCCAGTCGAGAGCTTGTATGAATCAGCTGTTGCTACTCAACCAGTCGCAAGCTTTGCATATTCAGTCGACCAGGTGCAAAGAATCGAAGAAGTAGCAAAGCGCAGCAGTCGTAATGATAAACAAGCAGCGAAGCAGTTGACGATTTACGAGAGTTGGATGTCAACTGCTGAGCTCAATTCAAATGGCGAAAGCGACAAGAAGCCTGCAAAAGAAAAGTACACAAGTACTGTTCTCCTGTTGGTACTTTACAGAGGAGCGTTGCACTAAAATGGAAAGAAGTCAAATTAGCCAGTTGAAGCACGGAACAGTTTTGTTGTTTGTTCTGACGTTTCGCTTAATGGATTGGGTTGTGTGTTGATGCAGAATGGTAGAGTCATTGCATATGCCTCGAGGCAGTTGAAACCACACGAGACTAGTTACCCAGTTCATGATTTGGAGTTAGCAGCGGTGGTGTTTGCGTTAAAGATATGGCGTCACTACCTATATGGCGAGCAGTTTGTGGTGTACTCCGACCACAAAAGTTTGCAGTATCTGTTTTCGCAGCCTGACTTGAACATGAGACAGCGTCGGTGGATGGAGCTGCTTAAGGATTTTGATTGTGAGATTAAATACCAGCTTGAGAAGTCGAACGTAGTGGCTGATGCTTTAAGCAGGAAGGCTAGTGAGATGCTTGCGTCGTTGTACATCTCCAAGGACCAAGAGCATCTTAACACTACGGGTTGGAGATTCTACCAGGCTGAGGATTGTGTGATGGTTTCATCTTTTCATGTGGAACCGCAGATTGTTTCTAGCATTCGAGCAGCTCAGAGGACCGATCCTTCTATCCACGAATTGAAGTTGAAAGTCAGGGCTGGCGAACTTGAGGACTATTCTGTTTCGCCCGATGGTTGTTTGCGTTTTCGGGGCAGGTTGGTTGTGCCCAATTTGATTGATTTGAAGGAGGAGATCCTTCGTGAGGCGCATTGCAGCAGACATAGTGTTCATCCTGGTGCACGGAAGATGTACCATGCTTTGAAGCCGCACTTTTGGTGGGCTGGCCTAAAGAGTGACGTTGCTGGTTTCGTTGCTCGGTGTTTGAATTGCCAGATGGTAAAGGCCGAAAGGATGAAACCCGGTGGTCTGTTGCAGAGTTTAGAGGTGCCCCAATGGAATTGGGAGCACATTGCGATGGATTTCATGACGCATCTGCCTCGTTCTAGCCGAGGATGCGCTGCTATTTGGGTAGTTGTAGACCGTTTTTCGAAGTCTGCACATTTCATTCCTTATGGGATGACCTTCTCGTTGAAGAAGATGGCGAAGCTGTACGTTGATTTTGTTGTTAGATTGCACGGTGTGCCTGTTTCAATTGTGTCTGACCGAGATCCTAGGTTTACTTCCAGGTTTTGGAAGAGTTTGCAATAACAGCTACCAAGTGACGATTGGCATGGCGCCTTTCGAGGCTTTGTATGGCCGCAAGTGCAGATCGCCAGTGTGTTGGGAAGAAGTGGGGGAGAAGCAGCTATCTGCCCCTGACTTTGTGCAGCAGATGAAAGATCACGTGGATCTTATTAGACAGCGGATGAAAGCTGCCCAGGATCGCCAAGCCAGTTATGCGAATAAGAGGCGTCGACCTCTTGAGTTTCAGGTTGGTGATCGTGTTTTTCTCAAGGTTTCTCCGTTTCGTCGTGTGATGCGCTTTGGACGCAAGGGAAAGTTAGCCCCTCGTTATGTTGGCCTGTATGAGGTTGTCGAGAGGATTGGCCCTTTAGCGTATCGGTTGTTGTTTCCGTCTGAGTTGTCCTCTCTTCACGATGTGTTTCATGTGTCGATGTTGAGGAAGTATGAGCCAGATCCGTCTCATGTGCTTGGAACTGACGAGGTTGAGCTAGATCAGTCGTTGAGTTATCAGGAATATCCTTTGCAGATCCTTGGCAGAAAAGAGAAACAATTGAGGAATAAGACCATTCCGTTGGTAATGGTGCAGTGGAGCAAACATGGAAGGGAAGAAGCTACTTGGGAACTGGAAGAAAAGATGCAGCGCGAGTGGCCGCATCTGTTTGAGTAGCTGTTGAGCTAAATTTCCAGTAGTTTGTAGCTTTTGGCTGTATTTTCTTCCCTAGTTGTTGTAAATTGTTTGCTCAGTTATCTTGAACTCTTGGCCTGTGTTGGGTGAGTTCCTGTTTTATATCTTGCTGCTGTGATTTAGTAGTTGAAGTGTTGTTGATTTCAAGGACGAAATCCTTTTTAGTGGGGGAGAAATGTGAGACCTGGATTTGTTAATTGAGATTAATCGTTGGAATTAATCGATTTATTGAGATTCTATTGGTTTAGAATCTGGGTTTCGAGTTTTGAGTTGCATTTTCGGGTTCCTTTTCGTGTGTTGACCACTTCTGGAGATTTTGTATTTTCGCATATTTGAGGTACCTGCTGGTTGGCGTGCTGACGTAAGCGTTTTGCTGCGTCTGGATCGCTTTTGAAGAAATCAGTCGTTGGGGGTTTTAACGTGTTTTTGTATCCCGTCGTTGCATTAGCGTGTTTCTGTAGAGAACGCTTTTTCGTGTTGTTTGACGAACTAGTGTCGTTGGCGTGCCTGCTGGTTTTGGTCGGTGGGAGTCAACGCGGGTCAAAGTTCCTGTAGCTTGCGACTGGTTAGAAATTGTATCCTGGTGGTTGAGCATTGTAGCGTGCGTCTGGTATTTAGAGAGGTGCTTGCGTCTGGTTTGGAGCGACGTCGTTTGAGTAAGTTGCAACGCTGCGTTTTGAGGTCGCGACTTGATGACCAGCAGAGGATATTGTGTGCGTTGTTTTGAGGTTGCGACTGGATGACCAACAGTTGGTATATAGGATTGTGTATCCTGTGCGACGTCGTTTGGATTAGTTGAAGCGATGCCGTTTCGAGAATCAGTCGATAGTTTGCTTTGCGTGTGTTTACATGCGTCGACTGATTTGTAAAGTTGTGCCTGCTGGTTGTCAACGCGGGTCAACTTTCCTTTAGCGCGAAGAGGATGCGTCGTCGTTTTGATAGCGCTAGGAGATTCAGCAGGTGGTTGGTTTTGTGAAAAGACTCCTGCTGGTTTTGCTGACGTCAGTGGAGCGACGCCGCATTTTGATGTTGCTGCTGGTATCAGCAGAGGGTAGTGCTTTGCGTTGTGTTGGTCTTGTGATTGGACGTCCAGCTGCTGGCAGTAGGAACAGTGAATCCTGTGCGACGCCGTTTCGAGAACCAACCGTTAGTTTGCTTTGCGATTTGTTGTGGCGTTGTTTCAGAATCAGCAGTTGGTTCCTTGCGTCTGCTGGTTTGGGAAATTGTTGGTGTCAACTGATTAGTAAAGTTGTTCCTGCTGGTTTAGTATTTACGCACGTGGGAATTAGGCGAAGGTTATTTCTTGTGCGTCGACTGGTTGGTTTGTTGGTACCTGCTGGTTCGTTGGTACCTGCTGGTTTGTTGGTACCTGCTGATTTTGTCGGTGGATTGTTTTTAAAATTTCAGCAGTTGTGGGAATTATTTAAGGAAGACTTGGTCTTCGAATTTGTGAGATCAGTTCCCATACTAAGAAATTTCCAGCCTTTCGTTCTCTGTTTCTTCTAACCCTTGTCACTGTTCACCGTGACCTTCTTCGGCCATTTTCCGTCGATTCCGGCCACCATTTTTCACGTTCGAGGTAGCGTTGGACTCCACTTGAGAAGCTCTTTCACCCTATACCAGTTTCGGAAGCTAGTGTCTGCTGGGGAGAGATCGCGAAGCTGCTGCTCTCGGCCGTGGGTTGTGCGTGCAGGTAGCTTCGAGTTTAGGTGTTGAGATCTCGTTTCCTAGTTGTGATTTAGCTCCCTGTTTAGTTGTATTTTGGTGTTAATTCCTGGATTTAGTGTTTAATTCCAGTCGCGAGCTTTTGAGTTTCTGGCCGTGTGTTTGAAGTGGTTGGCCGTGAGTTTGGTTGCAATTCCCTGAAATCTTTGCATTGTGTATTTGGACAGATTTGTGCAGGCTGTGACTTGCTTCGTTCCTTGTGGGAATTAAGGTACGATTTGAGCTTGTAAATGCAGCGTATGAATGGCTCGAATAATTTGTGAGAAGGCTAGTTGCTGGAGGCCGTGTGTAATTGCCTTGTGGGGCTGCTGTTTGTGTTTGGCCGTGTGTTCTATGGTGTATACATGCTGGTGTTTATGTGTTTTGCATATGATTTATGCTTATTGTTATTCCAGCATGCGCATACACGCATTGGCATCTCATTCCAGCTTTATTGCCATCGTTTCGTTGTTGTTCTTGCTATGTTTCTTACCAGGATGCGAGGGCGAGCGGCAATACCGCACTCTCATCTCCCCTGTTGGGTAATGTTAGCCCCTATGCGCCGAGTGGCTAACTACCACAGTTCATAGGTTGGGCAACTACAGGGCGAGTTGTTTGATGCATCTGTATTCGGGTGTTGTGTCCTGGAGAGTGGCTAGCTACCACACATGGAACACACCCAGTGGCCACAGTTGTTGCAGATTCAGTTGAGCTGTGCATTGATCTTCCTTGACTTCCTTTCTCGGTTGGAGTCATCATTGTTGTCCACTATCTCATGCATAGCATCTGCATTTTATTCTTTCTGTTTACTGCTGATTTATAGTTGCTCTCCGTACTGGGGTTTGACCCCATGTCCCTCCGGGGCTTGGTTTGTTTCCTTGTTTGTATTGTTTTCAGGGAACCCAGGTTTTGCAGCTGGTCGTGGTTTTAACCCAGCTGGTGGTGCCCCGGGAGGTGGTTAGCGTGTCCTAGTTGCTTATAGCATATTTATATATATGTATCAGTTAGCCAGGGGGATGCCCTGTGCTTTGTCGTTGTATCCCGTTAGGGAGTCTGGTACATGTTATTTGTGTCTGGTTGTTATGCTAGTATTCGTGGTTTTGTAACTGAGAACTTATTTTGAGTATTCTGCTATTTTAAATTATATGTCTTAAAACCGTCGGGCCTAAACGCGAAAATTTTACCCACTTTTTGTTATTCTTCCGCATGTGTTGTCTGTTTAGAGCACGAGGCCTGACAAGAAGGGGAGATGTAGGATATTTATATCCGAACTTCCACAAACAAAAAGCAGTGTATTGTATTCTTTTATTTACATTATTCCGCATACGCATATTTAATTTAGCACGCACGCATACATTTCAGATTGCACACTTGCACAGTCGAACAGATTTATGTTGAAAATAAATCTGTTTGTGTTGTTTTAAAATTTGGGATTCATTTCTGGTGTTTTCCGCATGTTTTTATTACATACCAGATCTGTCTCCGATGCTCTCGTATTTAATGTTCAAAAACCCGAGGTATTGCACCTCATAATAGCAGCGCAAAATTTTTTTTACAAGTAGCAGCGCTTGCTTGCATTTATTTCCTATCCTTTGGTCCTAACATAAGGGTATGTGCAGAAATGTTGTGAGATGTGTTGAGCTTTGGCTTAGTATGTGGACCATTCAGATCTCGTTGGGGCTGAACCTTTACAACACAGATTTGACCTTCTTAGAACCACGCCTGGACTGGTTGGGAACAGACGACTTAGAACCAGCTTTCACCTTATCTTTCTCAAGTCTGTTCTTCAGCCAGCTCGGCTTGGAGTTCTCAAGTCTGATATATCCGATACCATCTTTGGTTCAATTGCCCAAAGGTCTGGTCATCAAACTTCACCGACTCATAAGCATTGTGTACCACATTGGCTTTGACAAAATTCATCGTTTTGAACTTGTCATATGCCAGATTTGATTGAGTACTTGTTCCTCATAGCTACTTTCTCCAATATTGAAACCCGAGCCAGATTTGTCGTTCAGTGGCTTTTGAGTCTCATGCAGCCTGCTCAAGGAAACGGAATATTTGGTCCATGAGCTCATCACTTCATTTAACCTTTCGTTTTCAGATTTGAGCTCACAAGACATATTTCTCAAGAGATCATTCTCAATCATCAGCTTACTCAACTCAGTCTTTAAACTGTCAGTATCCTCAAGCTGAGCATCGCTTGATTCAACTGAACTATTTTTCAGACCTTTGTTTTTGGCTTTGATTTCCTCAAATGTCTATGATAGCTTCCGGTACTCATAGACCATCTCGTTGAGTGCATTTTTCAGGTCTTCACGTGTAAATTCAGTATTAGAAAAATCAAATACCTCATCTTCTGTAGTTGTCTGATTTGCCATCAAGCAGTGAACATCTTCTGGCTCACTATCACTGGATGAGGAGCTGCTTGAGAATCTGAATCTGAATCTGCCTAGTTCTTGTTACTCTCCTCAGCAACAAGTACTTTACGATCGTTCTTCCTGTTGGGTCTCTTCTCAGATCTGGCCCTCATCCTTCTCTCTTTGGATCTTTCCTTGGATCTATCGTCTTTCTTCTCATCTTTCTTATATTTTTCCTCCTTCTTGGGCCAGTTGCAATATGCAGCGAATGCCCTGGACGACCACAATTATAACAGTTCATATCAGTAGTTATCTTTTCTGATTTTTATAATTGAAACAAGAACAAGGGTTAGAGGATCTTCTCATAAATTTCCCAAACTTCTTGACGAAGAGGGACATGTATCATTGCTCAGTTGTTCTACAGACTTGCTAGTGATAGGTGAGCACTGTTCATATGATGTTGCTGCAAGAGCTTTTGTTGCTTGAGATGTTGACGGTGCAGCCTCAGATCTGGTCTCCAGCTCGAACTCGTAGGCTTTGAGATTTGCAAACAGATCATGGAGCTCAAGCTTATTTAGATCTTTGGACTCCTGCATCGCCATGGTCTTGACATCCCAGTCTCTGGGCAACACTCTCATCACCTTGAGAGCCAGTTCTCTGTTACTGTATTCCTTGCCAAACTGGTCAGTCTATTACAACAGCACTAAACCTTTCATCGAATTCAGCCATGGTCTCCCCATCTCGCATATTTATCGACTCTGTTAGGAAAAAATTTATTAGTTTTGGTGATAACAAAATAAGACTAGTTGCTACTGGAAAGTCAGCCGTTGCAATTTTACAGAAGATTATTATCAGTCGATAGTTGATTTCAGCAGGATGTTTATTCAGAGGAAATCAGCAGATGAAATAATCATCAGATGGTTAGATATCAGCAGGTGAAGTATTCAGAAAAATCAGCAGGTGAAGTATTCAGAAAAATCAGCAGGTGAATTCTTCCAGGGTAATAAGCAGGCACAAGCATTTGGAAGATAGCGTGTTTCGTTAAGGATTTCAAAATGACAGCGTTTGTTTAAGACAAAACGACAGTGTTTGTTTAAGATGAAACGACGGCGTTTTGGACTAACGGTAAAATTCAGCCGTTGGTGTTTGCGTATATTCACCCGCTGGTACTTCAGCAGATACTCCTTTTCAGAAGAATCAACAGATAGCTACAGTAGTTCGATTAACCAGCGATGGTACTTGACGTTAGAGATAGCAAAATGATGTCGTTCGAATAAGTTAAAACGACAGTGTTTGAACTAGCGGTAAAAATCAGTCGATGGTTTATATTATCAGTCGACAGTCTCAGTGTAATTACCAGTCGAGAGCTACATTGGATTGTTTAACCAGCCGATGGAACATAATGTTAGCGGTAGTTAAACGACGTTGTTTGAATAAATGGATACGACAGCGTTTTGCCTTCGCGCTAAGATTCAGTCGATGGTTTTTGCGATGGTGAAAACCAGCAGGTACATTTCTTAGTAATTACCAGTCGAGAGCTACAGTTTGGATTGTTAACCAGCCGATGGAACATAAGTGTTAGCGTAGTTAACGACGTTGTTTGAATAATGGATACGACAGCGTTTTGCCTTCGCGCTAAGATTCAGTCGATGGTTTTTGCGATGGTGAAAACCAGCAGGTACATTTCTTAAGGGAAACCAGCAGATAGCTACAGTGATCTTGAACCAGCCGATACTTCTTGAAGTGAAATATTTCAATCGATCAGCTGATGCATATTTTTAGGCGATGAAGTAATAAGCCGACGTATTCTTTCAATTGTTCAAGCCATCAGCTGTTGTGCAAACTATGAATCGATTCAAACGTTCTTATCAGAAGAAATCAAAGGTGGAGATTGAATCGTACATGTGCCATTAATTGAGGGAACAGTATCAGTACTATTCTGGGTAAATAGTACACTGTATCAGAGGGTGGTTTACGGCGTTTGCACAAATATGGGGAGACGCCAAATTTTCTCTGACATAGTGCGACTTGCCTCATAGTGGAGCAGGAATTACGGTGTACAAATTTGACAGAAATTCAAACGGGATTTATTTCCTTTGGAGAATTAAATGACCATTGAGAATGAAGACTATAAATAGCAGAAGCTGGATGGAAGAAATTATCCTTCATTCTTATTATCTTGCGGTCACGCTGTCAAAATACTCTCAGAGCTTTTCACACATTGAAGTTATCTTTCAAAAGCTTAAACACTCGAAGAACAAAAATTTGTTGATATTCATTGTTATACCTTCGAGTTTCAATCTCTGGTTCATTCATTGAATCGAGTTTCACTGTTTAAGAAACCAGAGAATCTTACAGTACTCAAATACGTGTATTCACTGTTGTATTCATTTGATTGAGTCTATAACAAACGGGCTTCTTAAAAAGCCGTTTGAAAATATTGTTAAGTGTTGTAAACCAGCACCTGTGTCTGCGTGGAAGTTTGTGGAGTTGCTAGGAGTTCATACAAGTGAGGCTTGTGTGATCGGGTGTCTGCAGAAGGACTGTGTACATCAAATCTTCTAGTGTATCCTTCCTGAAAAAGGAAGAAGGGGAGACGTAGGATATTTATATCCGAACTTCTAGAAACAAATTCTGAGCCCTACTCTTTACTTTACGCATTTATTCTTTATCTACTGTTCACAAATTAATCGGCTTCATTCCGCACTTTTTAGATAGCCGAGAGGTTTGCATTTAACTGAGATACCTCAAGTCTGGTAACTCGGACTTGAGTTAAGCAGCGCGTGTAAAACGTTTTGAAAAGAATTTGAAATAGAAAAATCGAGGGAGTTCATTCAACCCGCCCTTCTGAACTCCTATACTGTTAGAGTAGATGCCCAACTAGCCAACTTGTGGCGTGTGGGTTTATAGACTCTTGTGTATGACAATCTTTATATATGATATTCGCATTTATTTTTATGGCATTCTTTACATTCATTGTGTTGTATTATGATTAACTATTGCGTTGAGTAAAGACCTAGAATGCACTATAGTGTATGTTAGATGTGATAGTGGGTATGACGGCTATCATGAAACACATCTAATAGTCACTGTGTATTCTGAATTAGTTCCTAGTCGATTGGGCCGTGGAAATGAGAATAAGGCCGCCCGAGCTCGAGACTAGTATCTGCGATGCGAAGTACCATGTTTCATTGGTAGGGAACATTGTGATGTTCTGAGCATGCAGATTGATAGTGATCTGGTGATCTATCGAACAACCCTCGTTCGGACTTTCCAAGTGGTTACCATTTGTCGAGTGGATAAGTCCGAGGTCTTGGTTGTACTGATTAGTCCTCACGACTCGAAACGTCATTGAGACTCTACATTATAGGCGTCTCACTTTGACTCGTTTTCCGACTCACTTGGGTCATCAGGCGGCGGGATTGGGTGAGACCCCGATGCATGTAGGAGTCGATGCATCGTTGTCGAGGATTCACCGCTCGCAGACATGCGTGGATAACCTATGCTATCTGAGGGGATAATAGTGTATAAATCTCTGGCCAAAGTACTAGAAGTGTTTTAGGTAAATGTATTTACCTAGTTTCACTCGCGATGTCACTATTCGATCTCCAAGATGTATGCATAGCTATTGGATCTAAAGCGACTATCGATTTACCAATGGTCGTTGATCTGATCGGGATATATGGATTGAAAGGACCGTACTGTACGCTAACCACGACCAAATGGTTCTTGCAGGCACTATCAGTGATACCTAGGGGATCATGGGGCGATGTTGCTAGACGCTCTTACCATGATCCGTTGGGCAAGTCCGGAATTGTGATTCCGGAGCCACAATGGTTGTGGGCCCACGGCTAGCTGTATCCCTGAACCATTGAGGGTCACACAAGTACTGGATTCGATATTCCCGCACGGATACTGAGCTCAATGTGTTGAGCATAGGAATAGGATTTTGGGGAGTGCGACTTCCTAAAAGTCAATAGGGGTCAAATCGTGATTTCCCGCTGCTGAGGGGCAAAACGGTCATTTTGCACTGGGGTTCTGAAAAATGGTTTTTCAGATCATAGTATTCAGTTTTGGAAACTGAGTCGATCGGTCCGATCTGATCGGCGATCGGAGTTATGATGAAGTCACGGTGATGGAGATGAACTGAATGTTCATCCGTTGGACCCGGGCCCGTTGGGCCTGTCCAAGTCCATCATTAAGTCTACTTAATGTAGACTTAAGCTTCATAATAACACAACTCTCACTCACAACCCTAACCCTAGCATCAAAAGCTGCCGCCCCTCTCCTCAAACCTCACGCCGCCGTCGCGCCGGAATTTGTTCCGGCCAACTTGACGAGGAGAATCCGTCCGCGCCGATCTCGTCAGGCCTTCTAGTGCAGGATGACGAAGGAGTCTCCATTCCGGTCGTGGACCTGATTGACGTAATCTACCGCCGCCTATCGTGAAGTGCCGGTTTCCTCGCGAAACTTGTCGGAGCCAGGCACGAGTTGCCAGAAAGGTAACCCCGAGAAACACCCTATGAATGGTCATAGCATGATTTATTGAATTGTATTGATCGTCTCTCGGCCCAAATTTTTGTTCTTCCGCTGCCTCCCCGGGAGGCGTGATCCGGATCCGCCACGGTTCCCCAACATGTAGTTGTTTTGATCCTATTTTTGGGACCATCAATTGGTATTAGAGCAGGCGCTTCTCAGTTATTGAACAATATTTGTTTGTGCGTTACTTTATAAATATGTCTACTTCTCAAAAAAAGATTCCTTTGTTCTCCAGAGAGGACTACGATGATTGGAAGATTCGCATGCAGGCGCATCTGGCTGCTATGGATGATGAGATGTGGACTGTTATTACTGAAGGGCCATTGAAGATATTGAAGCCCAATCTGGCGTTTGCTGTATCAAATGGCGAGCCTCAGTTTCTTGAGAAAGCCAGACATGAATATACAAATGATGACAAGAAGAAAGCCAACTTGGACAATGTGGCCAGGGACATCCTATACAAGACGCTGGACAAGGACAAAAACATGTTCAGCAAAATCAAAACCTGCGCCACAACAAAAGGCATCTGGGAAAAACTGGTCCAGATATGTGAAGGAGGCGACGAGACGAATGAGAACAATCTAACAGTCGCTCAGAAAAAGTACGTGTCCATCAAGATGAAGGATGGAGAAACAATGACAGAGTTCGATGAGAGATTCAGTGCAATAGTGATCGAGCTGAACAGTCTGGCAAAGAATACAGTAACAGAGAGTTGGTGCTGAAAGTGATGAGATCATTGCCCAGAGAGTGGGATGTAAAAACTATGGCGATGAGGGAATCAAAGGATTTGAATAAGCTGGAGCTTCATGATCTATTCGCAAATCTGAAGGCATATGAGTTTGAACTCGAAACAAGATCTGAAGCGCCATCTACTTCCCAACCAACCAAAGCATTAGCAGCAACCACAACCACTGAACAGTGCTCTCCAAGCACAAGCAAATCAGCAGATCAATTCAGTGACGACGTCATGTCCCTCTTCGTTAAAAAGTTTGCGGAAATACCTGAGAAGATCTTTCAACCCTTCCTCTCCTTACAATGATTTCAATAAATCTGATAAAACTTCTTCTGATATGAAATTTTATAATTGTGATCGTCCAGGGCACTTTGCATCTAATTGCAATAGGCCAAGGAAGGAGGACAGATCCAGAGACGATAAGAGATCAACTGATATATACAAGCAAAACGATAAGAGAGCTGATGATAGATATAAGGAGGATCGATACAACAGAGATGAAAAGAATGATGATAGAGTTGTGGACAGATCCAAGGATAGGCGAATGAGGATGAAAAGTGACAAGAGACCCAGCCGCAAGCATGACCGTAAAGTGTTGATGGCTGAGGAAAGTACCAAGAGCTGGGCAGACACTGACTCAGACTCATCCAGCAGCAGTTCTTCTTCAAGTGACAGTGAACAGGAGGAAGTTCATTGTCTCATGGCTGACCAGATGGCTGATGGCAAGGTATTCGATTTTTCCAATGTTGAATTTACACGAGAAGACCTTGTCACAACACTAAATGACATGGTCAAAGAGTATAGGAAGCTTTCTCACTCATTCGAGGAAGTGAAAGCTGAAAATGCTGATTTGAAAAATAGCTCAGTCGAACCAAGTGCTGTTGAACCTGGTGACACTGACAGTTTGAAAATTGAGCTAAGTAAGCTTACAGCTGAGAACGATGTGTTGAAAAATGAGGCCAGTGAGCTCAAAACTGAAATCGAAATATTGAAGCAAGTAGTGAGCGCCTGGAATCAGTCTTCTCGATCTCTTCACAAACTGCACGAGAGTAAAAAACTAGCCAATGATAAGTCTGGTTTGGGATTCAATAGTAGTGAATGCAGTGAAGGAGAGACAAGTACTCAATCACAATCAGCATATGACAAGTTCAACAAAATGAGCTTTTTCAAAGCTAATGTGATATATGACTGCTTTGAGTCGGTAAAATATGATGATCAGAACTCAAAGTTGAACGATAATGGAAAAGCTGGTATCGGCTTTTCAAAACCTGAGAGCTCCAAGCCTAACTGGCTAAAGAACAAACTGGACAAAGACAAAGCGAAAGCTGGTCAAAAACCGTTTGTTCCTAACCAGCCGTGGCGTAGCTCAAAGAAGGTAAAAACTGGTTGGAAAAATACTCAGCCAAGGAGAGATTCATATGCTAAAGATGTGAAATCAAAACTCAACAGATCTCACCGCAATTATGCACATACTTTTTTGGACCCACATACTGGAAAGACTGTAAGGGTAATTCAAGTCTAGGTCCCGAAAGGGGTAATCCAATCATGACCCAAGTAAAATTGGGTACCAAAAGCTGCTTGTTTGATTGCAGGATAACAGGTACAATGCAGCAGCTGAAACAACATTGTGGTACATGGATAGCGGCTGTGCACGTCACATGATAGGAAATCCCAGGATGCTATCAGACGTCACACCACACAAAGGAGCTAAAATTGTGTTTGGTGATAATGCATACGGTAACACTGTGGGTAAGGGTAAGCTTATCCACGGTAACATCTCTATTTCTGATGTCCTTGTTGTTGATAACCTCCGATATAATTTGATTAGTATTAGTCAGCTATGTGACAAAGGTTACACAGTCCATTTTCAACAACACACATGCACGGTTCAGAGTCCAAGTGGTCTGACTGTGTTGGTAGGTAAACGTATTTCAGTAACGAGCTTAGGGGGAACGAATTACACCCTAGTAGTAGTTGATGACTTTTCAAAATATACATGGGTGCTGTTTTTAAAAGCAAAATCTGAAACTGCCGACCAGCTGATACGTATTTTGAAACGATTACAAAATGACAAATCTTGTTCAGTCAACCGGATAAGAAGTGATCGCGGTACTGAATTTCTAAATTTTAAATTAACTTCTTATTTGGAAGATTTGGGAATAAAGCATGATCTTTCAGCAGTAAGAACTCCTCAGCAAAACGGGTTAGCTTAGAGGAGAAACCGCACTTTAAAAGAAGCTGCTAGATCTATTATTGAATATTCCGGTATTTCTCAAAAATTTTGGGCAGAAGCAGTTAACACAGCGTGTTACACTCAGAACAGATCAATGATAAATAGGATGCATGATAAGACCCCGTATGAGAACTGGAATGGCAAGAAACCTGATATTTCATATTTCAGGGTGTTTGCATGCAAGTGTTTCATTCATAACAATGGTAAGAAGCATCTAACAGCCTTTGAACCTAAATCTGATGTAGGTATCTTCCTAGGATATTCTGCAGTGAGCAAAGCATATAGAGTCTTCAACAACAGAAGTTTAACTGTTGAGGAATCCGCTCATGTGGTTTTCGATGAAACAAGCTTCAAATCCAATTCAGCTGCAAGCCTACATGATTTGTGTTCACGTCTGGAGTCAACAAGTCTTGAAGAATCAGACGAGGACGTGCCACAAAGACAATCAGCTGAGGGGGAACAACCAGCAGTGGTTATAACGCACAACAATGTTCAATAGGACATGACAGGTAATCCAGCTGTTATTGATTTAACTAACATGTATCAGCCGCAGGATCAGTGTCCTACTAGTGCACCAGCTGCTGGAAATGAAGCGACAAAGAATCAAGATGCTGCTCAACCAGAAGTTGCACCAGCTGGGAGCACACATCAATCAATATCAGAATCACCAGCTGGACACAGCAGTGGTTATAACGCACAACAATGTTCAATAGGACATGACAGGTAATCCAGCTGTTATTGATTTAACTAACATGTATCAGCCGCAGGATCAGTGTCCTACTAGTGCACCAGCTGCTGGAAATGAAGCGACAAAGAATCAAGATGCTGCTCAACCAGAAGTTGCACCAGCTGGGAGCACACATCAATCAATATCAGAATCACCAGCTGGACAACCATCCGCAAGGAATTATCAGTCGGCATTAGGACCAACTACTGGACAACCAGTCGTGAGTCCTCTTCAATTGGCATCTAGTCCACCGGCTGGTGAACCAGTCGCAAGTACATCACGACAACTGAATTCTGACGCAAAAGCCAACAATGAACATTTTCAATTGGTGTCAGACAATCCAGCAGTTGCCATCCAGCCAACGACACAGGGGGAACAACAGACAAATCCCATTGGACTTGATCTTCGGTGGAAAAAAAACTCATCCACCCGAGCAAGTCATAGATGTCAGGCCTCGTGCACAACACAGAGTCAAAACACGCAAAACATAGCGGAAGCACTTAAAAGTGGCTAAAAATTGTTCGCTTTTAGCATGACGAAGAAAACATAATTTAGAATACTGTCATACTCAAAATAATCCCAGTTTAACACAAAATCAAATAACATAGTATCATTATAACGAATACAACACTGCCCAACGGCCAAATACAACAGCTGAAAACCACAAATCACAGACAGACTAATAACTATATAATCCTAAGCACCACCCGGGACATCCCACCCTCGGCGATACCGGCGCAATAGATACTATACATAACTGGAACACTCTAAATACCTCCTGGGGCATCTCCGGCTGGATCATCTCCACGACCAGCGGAACCACCTGGGAAACCTGAACAACAAATAGACAAACAAAACAAACCAGCCCCAGAGGGACATCGGGGTCAAACCCCAGTACGAAGAGCAGTATAAAACAGCAATCTAAATACAACATGCAATGTATCATGTCGTGCAAATGCATGAGCAGTACAAAGAACATCGGTAACAACCGGAGGGCCAAACGGAATCGAAAGCAACAATTGTGGCACATCACCGAGTCTCGGAAGCTACCCGATCGCACCCAGTGGAAAATAGAGTGGCTCATCATCGCACCTACGCGGAAGCCACCCGCCAGGTCGCACGGAATTTCAAGTGGACTCAATAACCCACCAACCTCTATCCAGGTCACTGCAACTGAGGACTGGGAACAACTCAACCAACATCCTCAAGATGCTGCAACTGAGGACTGGGAAAAACTCAACCAACATCCTCCAGCTGCATCCTATCGTGGTTATGAAACACTGCACCGCACCACGAAGGAAGAGCTCCAACAGAGCAACATATCATGGCTAACAAAGGAACCATTGGCTCAATATGTTATGCAGATGCAGTAACATGCTTAACATGATGCATGTACGAGTAATGCCAAAAAAACACAGAACAAAGCATTCAAATAATCACATGCATAGCAACTCAACAGATCACCAAACAGCAGGTAATACACCAGATAGTTCAGCCAATAGACTTGCATAATATACACAGCTTCCTCAAGATGCTGCAACTGAGGACTGGGAAAAACTCAACCAACATCCTCCAGCTGCATCCTATCGTGGTTATGAAACACTGCACCGCACCACGAAGGAAGAGCTCCAACAGAGCAACATATCATGGCTAACAAAGGAACCATTGGCTCAATATGTTATGCAGATGCAGTAACATGCTTAACATGATGCATGTACGAGTAATGCCAAAAAAACACAGAACAAAGCATTCAAATAATCACATGCATAGCAACTCAACAGATCACCAAACAGCAGGTAATACACCAGATAGTTCAGCCAATAGACTTGCATAATATACACAGCTTGCCTCTACACAAACACGCGGCACAGCTATACAACACCTAATACATCCCCATGCTTGTCTCAAGCTGTAATATAAACTCGGTTCGTACCTTACACAGCAGAATACCTCAACCAGAATCTACCAAGGTGCAGTACCAACAATATACAACTATGCTTCTTCACGGCTCATGGCAAAACTCCACCAAGCGGCCCAGAAGCTGGAATCTGTTAAGGAACCTTGCAAATCAAATTAAATCCAGCCTTCTACAATTTACTGCCTACCGTAAGGAACTAAAATCTGGTTCTAAGCTCACCAACACACGGTCACTAGAAATCTGGACGAGACCTGCTACACAACACGCACAAACAGATCTCAGGAACCACTCAACAGGTCATGGCAAATCATAGTAACTCAGAGCTGGGAGTAAACGCTCAAACCAAAGATTACTCTAACAATTCAACTCAACAAGAACCTTAATTTCAAAGCTATGAGTAAGATCTCAAAGCTAAACCAAAATGCTACCAGCACACAGCAACGCACTAACAAGGGGAGCTACTGCTACTGCTTCACGATCTCACTCCAAGGCTAATTCAAACCTTCTAGCTGGTATTAATCGAAAGCGGAACTCCCAAGGAGTGCAGTGCCACCGACCTTGCCCAAAACGGAGACGGGAAGCGGCAATCGGCGAATGAAAATCACGGTGAACAGTACTCTAGGGTACGCGACACGGAAAGAAAGTCGGGAGGATATTTTTCTAATCTCAACTAATGAAACAAAGACCAAGTCCTGCTTCTTATATAAACACGAGAAATCTGCTAAAATAAATCACCGACATAAACAGATCTCTCAAGCAACCAACGCATGCACTAGATAATGCTCAGCAACGAAACGACGTCGCGCAACCATGGAAGAAGTCTGAACACTAAAGAAAAACGCTGGAGAAATCTGAATTATTAAACAATCGCAATACTCGAATTCCATCAACAGAAACAGATCGTACACATGCGCTACACATATATCGACAAAACCAGATTCCACAACCACGCGCGCTAACAACATTCGAAACCCAAAAACGACGTCACTTCAATACCACGGATAAGTCTGGAGAATAAAAGCGCTAAAGTTGGAACACGCTACTACGATCGCTACAGGAGAGTTGACCAGCGTTGACGTCTGGATGCTAACTCCCGCGAACCAGATCTCTCCAACAAGCGCTAAACCAGCGATCAACTCCAAAACTACGTTGCACAACACCACGGTGAAGTCTGGACGCTTATAACAAACACTGGAGAAATCTGAAACACTAAGCGCTAAACGCTGCGTTACAAAACAGATCTACAAATACGCCCAGCCTAAACGACAGCGTATTAACTTACCTAAATGGCAACGTTTCGAACCTTAAGTCAAAAACACATGATCAGACTTCAACACAAAAGCGCCACAGATTTCTCCCTCCCGCGCGCACTAGATTTCACCTAAACGACACCGCTTTACAAACAAAGCCAACCACGCGGTAACATATCTCAATATACGACAGCGTTTTCTTTCTCATGCTACACCCCAAATCAACACCAGCGACCAACTTTCTCAAGAAATCCGAATAGATCCCTCACAACTTCGAGCAGATCTCACAAAAACGACGGCATATCCACATCGCGCTACAGGAACTTTGACTAGCGTTGACATCTGGCGAACCAACCAACCAGATTTCACCTACGTCACCTGCTCCTGCAAAACGGCGTCGTAACAACTAATTCAAACGGTGCCGTATCCAACTCGATACAAACACTCTAAGGAAAAGTCTGAACAATTAAAACACGCTAACAGATCTCTCGCACAACGCTAGGCCTGAACGACATCGTACAAGCTCCTACGCTTCAAAACGCGCTGCGAACAGTAATACATCTACGAGAGCAGATGTCATCGATACAAAACAGATTTCTAACTCAAAAATACCAATATTCCCATAATTGCTCCCAATATGAAATCTGACCCAAAAACACATTTGAAGCCTTCCAAATGAAAGCTGAACCACCAGATTTGTCCATGCACAAATCTGAATTCTTAAAATCCGATTAATTCCACCAATTAATCATATCCAAATCCCCAGATCTCACATTTCTCTCCACCTTAAAAGATTTCGTCCTCGAAATCGAAGCGACAACTCTGGAATAAAACAAAACAATTCTCGACATAGAAAACATTGGTGAGTTAAGCTACTCGCAGAACAATCAAAAGTACGATAACTCTCAACCCAAAGGCTACTAACCGAGAGTTCAAGATAACCAGGAGCTCAACAACTACACTGCTATGCCTGAAACAACTGAAAATCAAAAGCCAAGTCACAAAGCACACTGCCAAAAGAAATCAACAAAAGAACAATTAATTACCAGCGAGGTAGGAACAAACTCGAATCTGAAGGAGACATAGCACAAGGATGAAAGACCGTTCAAAAAAAGGATGAGGGCACGCTCCACTCATCATAATTCTGTCTCTCAAATATAACTTCCAAAATATCCTTGCTAGCTAAAACAGTCAAATTGAGGGTCTAGTCTCGCTCATTCCATCAGTATTCAACACAAAGGAAGGATATGATTCACAATTTCCTCGGTTTGAACACATAAAACACACTACGTGTCCACAACAACACAACCGGCATCAGTAAATCACACACCAAAGATCCAATTTAACCTAATACACCCAAACATACTGATGAATCTGCGAACTAATTCACCTCTAAATCTCAAATTCAGCATGATCTAAGAAGAAGAAAATTGCAAACAGCATGTGGTTCCCCACTGAGGTTCCAAAATTCCACATTGAGAAAGCAAATCTGGTCAAAAGGTCACGCTCACTCTTTGCTCGAGACATACCCAGATCTTTTAGGTCATCCACCTACTGTACAACTTCCGGTGAAAACCATTAAGTCCTACAATCCCTTCTAGTCACCAAGCAAAATTTGTACTTCTCACCGTACAAAATCTCAAAGAAGGTTATATCGAACATCGCTTGGTCATGAATTCTACACGAAAATTCTACCAATCCTCAGTATGGCCTCACGGACTCAGCATCTGATCAGGGAGAAACGATAAACTCGCAGTTCCTCGAGACCCAAAAACATCGAAAAGCTCTTCCAACTTTGGAACAAGAGTTTAGAGTACTTACCAGCCACTACAGACACCAGAAACTAGACAATCTCACAACAGAACTGCCAAAAATCCCCTTGCTAGTTTCTTAGAATAAGTCTTAACACAAGGACAAATGGGCTGATATAGACAATCCGCCAATTATGCTTTTACTTCCCGCACTAACTGGCACTCGAAGCCAACAAGAAAACTCTACAAATCAACTAAATGCTCAAAAGCATCCTGAGATACTCACCGCTACTAGCACTGTTGATGGGTCTTCCAACAAATTTTCAGTAGCGAGCTTCTCTCACGCAGGAAGACGCTAAACACCCATCTAGAATCTTAAACTAACTCCAGCCAAAAGCAATATCACGTCAAAAAGCCGGACTGAGTGAAGACAAAACTCGCTAATCGCTCTCCACCTTAAAAATGCACGCCAGAACTCCAAGGTAGATAAAACAGTCTCCAATACCGAGACAAAGGTGGGGCATCACATGTAGCAAAGTCTCCACAATCCCTAACGCAAATATGCCTCGCAGAATGCAATGGGAGGGACTACAACCAAAACAGGGGGGTCCACAGAAGTTCAACAACTCAAGACCAATCGAAAATCAAAGACAAAGATCAACAAACAGATGTGGCCACAAGGTGTGAACATATGGGAGTTACCCACTCGTCTCAACGCACGGTACTAGGTGCACAACAATCACTCAACCTGCGGTTGCCCAACTCATGAACTGTGGTAATTAACCACTCGGCTCATAGCGGCTAACAGAACCCAGCAGGGAGACAAAAGGCACAACATTCCCATTCGTCTTCCAAAACAACACCCTGGTACACACAGATCCATACCGAAAGCCTGAACAAGGCACATTTAAACGAATCAGGGTTCAACATCTGGATACACGCAACTTGCAAAAAGACTCAACAGCTGGAAACACTGACAAGTCAAGTCATCATCTCGCTCCCCAGTCGTCGCATCCACCTGAGTTGTCTGAAGTCCTGATTGCTCAGACAGAGAAAGCTCTCTAACACCAGAAGCCTCTAAAGACTGAAATCCTGAGCGCTGGGACTGAAAAAGTTAATAAAATCGCCTCGAAGAACTCCTAATCAAGGCCTGCTGTCCCAAGGTAGGACACACTCTAGCAAAGTGCCCAACCTGACCACAATTGTTGCAAGCGCCTCGCACTCCAACGCATTGAGAAGGTCGATGCTTACCCCCACACTGACCAAAGTATGACGCATTCGGCCTCACTCCACTAGAACCGCCAGAATTCGAAGAACTCAAACTGGATCTCTTAAAGTGCCTTCCTCTTGGTCCAAACCTCTGTCGACTCAAAGACTGTAGTGCCACAGAAGGCTGGGAGGATGACGTTCCACATGGCACAGGATCCATAATTTGTCCTGTCGACTGCTGCACTCGAGTCTGTCCAACTACAAGGCTTTCCATAAGGTCAACCGCTCTGTTGACAGCATTAGCAAGAGCGAGAAAGGCTGAAGACTGACTCTCACTAAATCCCAAAGGAACACTCGGTTGGGAGACATCCTCTCTATCAGCACTAACCGGAATCCTCGAATCAACTACCGCTTGCCTATTATCTCTACCTCTTCTCCTAGGCGGAATCTTTACAAGACACTCAAAGGTAAGCACACAGGTAAGTAATTCAAGTAGTCAAGCACAAACCAAAGAACAACTATTGTGCCCAATACAAGGCCAAGAGTTCAAGATAACTGAGCAAACATATAACAACAACTAGAGAAAAAATACAACCAAAAGCTACAAACTACTGGAAATTTAGCTGAACAACTATTCAAACAGATGCGGCCACTCGCGCTGCATCTTTTCTTCCAGCTCCCAAGTAGCGTCTTCCCTTCCATGTTTGCTCCATTGCACCATTACTAACGGAATGGTCTTATTCCTCAGCTGTTTCTCTTTTCTACCAAGTATCTGCAAGGGATATTCTTGATAACTCAACGTTTGATCTAGCTCAACCTCGTCAGTTCCAAGCACATGAGATGGATCTGGCTCATACTTCCTCAACATGGAAACATTTAGCTGAACAACTATTCAAACAGATGCGGCCACTCGCGCTGCATCTTTTCTTCCAGCTCCCAAGTAGCGTCTTCCCTTCCATGTTTGCTCCATTGCACCATTACTAACGGAATGGTCTTATTCCTCAGCTGTTTCTCTTTTCTACCAAGTATCTGCAAGGGATATTCTTGATAACTCAACGTTTGATCTAGCTCAACCTCGTCAGTTCCAAGCACATGAGATGGATCTGGCTCATACTTCCTCAACATGGAAACATGAAAGACGTCATGCAGAGAAGACAACTCTGGCGGTAACAACAGCCGATACGCTAAAGGGCCAATCCTCTCAACAATCTCATATGGTCCGACGTAACGAGGGCTCTAACTTTCCCTTGCGTCCAAAGCGCATCACACTGTGAAATGGAGAAACTTTGAGAAATACACGATCACCAACCTGAAACTCAAGAGGTCGACGCCTCTTATTCGCATAACTGGCTTGGCGATCCTGGGCAGCTTTCATCCGCTGTCTAATAAGATCCACATGATCTTTCATTTGCTGCACAAAGTCAGGGGCAGATAGCTGCTTCTCCCCCACTTCTTCCCAACATACTGGCGATCTGCACTTCCTGCCATACAAAGCTTCGAATGGCGCCATACCAATCGTCACTTGGTAGCTGTTATTGTATGAAAACTCAACCAAAGACAACGCGTCTTGCCAGCTACCTCCGAAATCCAACACAACATCTCGTAACATATCCTCCAACGTCTGGATAGTTCGCTCAGATTGGCCATCTGTCTGGGGGTGATACGCGGTGCTCAGCGCCACTCTGGTATCCAAAGCTGTTTGCAAACTCTTCCAAAACCTGGAAGTAAATCTCGGATCTCGGTCGGAAACGATCGAGACGGGCACACCATGCAGTCTTACAACAAATTCAACGTACAGCTTCGCCATCTTCTTCAACGAGAAGGTCATACCATAGGAAATAAAATGTGCAGACTTCAACAGACGGTCTACAAACACCCAAATAGCATCGCATCCTCTGCTGGAACGAGGCAGATGCGTCACAAAATCCATAGCAATGTGCTCCCAAATCCATTGGGGCACTTCCAAACTCTGCATCAGACCACCAGGTCTCATCCTTTCGGCCTTAACCATCTGACAATTCAAACAACGAGCAACAAAACCAGCAACGTCGCTCTTTTGGCCAGCCCACCAAAAGTGTGGCTTTAAAGCATGGTACATCTTCCGTGCACCAGGATGAACACTAAGTCTTCTACAATGCGCTTCTTGAAGGATCTCCTCCTTCAAATCAATCAAATTGGGCACAACCAACCTGCCCCGAAAACACAAACAACCATCGAAAGAGATAGAATAATCCTCAAGTTCGCCAGCCCTGACCTTCAACTTCAACTCGTGGATAGACGGATCAGTTCTCTGAGCTGCTCGAATGGTAGAAACAATCTGTGGCTCCACTTGGAAAGAAGAAACCACCACACAATCCTCAGCCGGGTAGAATCTCCAACCCGTAGTGTTAAGATGCTCCTGATCCTTAGATATGTACAACGATGCAAGCATCTCACTAGCCTTCCTGCTCAAAGCATCGGCCACTACGTTTGACTTCCCAGGCTGGTACATGACTCACAATCAAAGTCTTTTAGCAGCTCCATCCACCGACGTTGTCTCATGTTCAAGTCAGGCTGCGAAAACAGATACTGCAAACTCTTGTGGTCGGAGTACACCACAAACTGCTCGCCATACAGGTAGTGACGCCAGATCTTTAACACAAATACCACCGCTGCTAACTCCAAATCATGGACTGGGTAACGAGTCTCGTGCGGTTTCAGCTGCCGCGAGGCATACACAGTGACTCGACCATTTTGCATCAACACACAACCCAATCCATTGAGCGAAGCATCAGAACAAACCACGAAACCACCTGAACCAGACGGCAGAGCCAACATAGGCACAGTAGTCAACTTCTCCTTGAGCAGTTGAAAAGCATTCTCGCACTGCTCAGTCCAAACAAACCTCTTGTCCTTCTGAGTTAATTGAGTCATCGGCTTTGCTATACTAGAGAATCCCTCAATGAAGCGACGATAATAGCCAGCCAGACCCAAGAAACTACGAATCTCGAAAACATTCCTGGGACGCTCCCAGTTCAGAACGGCATCAACCTTGCTAGGATCTACAGAAATCCCCTCGGCTGAAATCACATGTCCCAAGAATACGACGCGATCCAACCAGAACTCACACTTGGAAAACTTTGCATACAACTGTTGGTCTCTCAACGTCTGAAGGACAATACGCAAATGCTCCTTGTGCTCCAAAGGAGTCTTTGAATAGACTAAGATGTCGTCGATGAACACGATCACAAACTGATCGATAAACTCGCGGAAAACTCGGTTCATCAAATCCATAAAGACTGCAGGGGCATTAGTCAATCCAAACGGCATCACCAGAAACTCGAAATGCCCGTACCTGGTACGAAAAGCAGTCTTCGCGACATCTTGTTCTCTAACTCTCAGCTGATGGTATCCTGAACGAAGATCAATCTTCGAGTACACCGCAGAACCTTGCAATTGATCAAACAGATCATCGATTCTCGGAAATGGGTACTTGTTCTTGACAGTGGCTTTATTCAACTGACGAAAATCAATGCACATCCGCATTGAGCCATCCTTCTTCTTAACAAAAAGAATGGGCGCTCCCCACGGTGACATACTAGGTCGGATAAAACCTTTCTCCAGCAAATCATCTAACTGCACCTTGAGTTCTCTCAACTCCGCAGGCTCCAGACGATAAGGATCACGCGAAATCGGAGCTGTTCCAGGCACCAGCTCTATGCTGAAGTCAATCTCCCGCCTCGGAGGAAAACCAGGAATCTCCTCCGGAAACACATCCGGGAAATGTCGCACCACGGGAACATCATTGAGCTGAACGCGGGAAGAAGAAGACGCATCCAAGGCAGAGATCATACAGCCAGCATTCCCCAAAGACAACAAACTAAACATCTCCATCGCTGAGACCAGAGGAATCTTCGATCTAGAGTCCTGGCCGTAGAAGTCCCACTTCTCGCCTGACAAAGGCCTAAAGCGCACAATTCCATGGAAACAGTCCACAGAGGCCCTATAGTTGGACAGCACTCTAGAGTCCTGGCCGTAGAAGTCCCACTTCTCGCCTGACAAAGGCCTAAAGCGCACAATTCCATGGAAACAGTCCACAGAGGCCCTATAGTTGGACAGCACATCCATCCCAACTATGCAATAAAAATCCCACAACATCAAACGAATCAAGTTCGCTAACAGGACATGCTCACCAAAACGCAACACACCATCCAACAAAACCTCCTGGGAGAACAGGCTCACACCACCAGGGGTAGAAACAGAAACAACATCGCGCAAAGGGATGGTACACAGACCATGCTCAATAATAAACGAATCAGAAATAAACGAATGCGATGCACCGGTGTCAAAAAACATACGAGCAGAAAGTCAAAGACAAGACATGCACCTCCAATCACCCGGCTCGGTGTCTCCTCGGCCTGCTCCCTCGTAATGGCGTTTACCTGAGCATGCTGAGGTCTAGAGAAGAAAGGCTGATACGATTGTACGAAACGCGATGGAACAGGCTGCTGAAAAGGCCTAAACTGAGTCTCACCCAAATGGGGCTGTTGAAACTGCTGAGAACGGCCCCTAGACTGACCCCCACGACCCTGAGGCTGGGCCGCAGTCTGCTGTGATCCAGCTGACGGAAAAACTCTAGCAAAATGCACGTACTGACCACAAAGGTTGCAGGAGCCCTGCACACCAACACACTGTGTGGAAGGATGATTCCCACCGCGAAAGCCGCAAAACTCAGTCCGTGATCCACTGCTACTCGAGCTGCCTGAACCAGAAGAGCCAGAACCCGACTTCTTCTTGAACTGCTGACCGCGGGGTCGAAACCTCTGACGGCCAGACTGCTGAGCCATCTGCTGCTGATGCTTCTGCGGCTGCGGCTGATGGGCTGACAGGGAGGACTGAGAAGACTGCGCTCCCTGAATAGCAGGGCGACTAACCTGCGCCGCCTGCTACCTACGAGCACGAAGATTTTGCAAACCTTCCTCGATATCAATAGCAGTGTCAACTGCTTCAGCATAGCTCTTTGGTTTGCTAGTCAACACCATCTCATACAACTCTTCATTCAAGCCTTCTAGAAATCGAGTCCTCTTGGCCCTCTCCCGGCCAGAAACATGGGGAACGTACGCCAACAGAGAAGAGAACTTCCTAGCATACTCCCGGACAGTGCATGGAACCCTGCTCCAGATGGTCGAACTCCCGCTCCCGGGTGTTCACATAAGACTCGGGCACATACTCCTATCGGAAGGTCTCGCAAAAACTATCCCAAGAGATCCCAACACCGGTCTCCAACAGGGTACTCGAAGCGCCTTGCCACCAGCACTCTGCTGCCTTCCTAAGAAAGAGGGTCGCTAAACTCAGTCGAAGATCATCATCGTACTGCACCCTATCAAAATGACCAATGATGTTACGAAGCCACGAGTCCGCATCCTCACTGGACTCATCACCATTGAAGACTGGAGGGTTCATCCGTTGAAACCGTGCTATAACAACATCCATCCGCTCCGCAGGAGGTGCCGCAATCTCATCTTCCTCCTCGTTGCTAACACGAGTATGACTACGGGCACTACGCCTGTCCTCATTCTGTCCTGCTGATTCCTCAAACTGCCCCTACCTATACCACGACGTCTAGGCGGCATCTACGAAAACACTCAACAGGATCAAGCAAAATAGAACAGATGCGGCATAGATAGCATAAAACACAGAAATATGCAGCACGTAGTCACATAACCAAGCACATGCAACACATCACACTGTGCCTAGACTCGAGTGTGATCAAAGAAATCTAGCTTATCCCAGCTTAAGCTCTGATACCAAAAATGTCAGGCCTCGTGCTCATATCAGAGTAAAAACACACAGACACAAGCGGAAACTATCAAAAATGCGGGTAAAATTTTCGCTTTTGGCCTCACGGTTTAAAATAATATAATTCAAAATAGAGCGATACTCAAAATAGCTATCCCAGTCTATAAATTCAACCCACCAACAAATGGATACAAGCCATAACAACACAGTATAGCATACAACAAGAATAACATGTATCAGCCTCCAACAACATAATACAACAACAAAGCGCAGGGCATCCCCTAGCTAACAATACTGATACATATAAATATGCTATACGCTACTGGGATACTCAACCACCTCCTGGGGCACCACCAGCTGGGTTAAAACCACGACCAGCTGTAAAACCTGGGTTTCCTGAAAACAACACAACAAGGAAAACAACCAAGCCCCAGAGGGACATGGGGTCAAACCCCAGTACGGAGAGCAACTATAAAACAGCAGTAAACAACAAGAATGAAATGCAGATGCTATGCATGAAAAAGGAGACAACGGCTCAAAGGAAACTGCAACAGAAATATGTGTCCACGGTGAGTGTAGGACATGTGGATGCTACCCACTCACCCTTACTCGCCCACCCTTACCAGATGCATCAACACCCAAACCTATGAACTGTGATAGCTAGCCACTCGGCGCATAGGGGAAATGAGAGTGCGGAAATCTCCGCTCACCCTCGCATCCTGGTAAGAAAACAAAGAAGCAACAATGAAACAAGACAATCGCTGCCACAACGGAAATGGAATGTCATGCGTGTATGCAACATGCTGGAACACAAGCATATAAACATATACAACGCAGCAATAAAACACAATAGGCATACACAGTCCTCAACCAGGACAACAACCAAGCCCAACACAGCCATCTCGCAATTCATCCAAGCCAAGTTCCATGCTGAATTACAAGCTCAAGATCCGTACCATAATTCCTAGCTCAATTACCACAATACTAGGCCCGAGAAATCTGATTCCAACCTGTTAAACATACGCAAGATACAGGGAATCATCAACAACAACTCACGGCCAACCACAGAAATACACGGCTGGGAGTTCCACGCTCAACCAACAACTAATCACCATAATACAACTCAACAGGGAGCTAAATCACAGCTAGGAAACGAAATCTCAAAGTTAAAACCGAAGGCTACCTGCACGCACAAACACACTGTCGAAGATAGCAGCTTCGTGATCTCTCTCCAGCGAACGATAGACTCCGAAACTAGTGTAGGGTGAAAGATCTTTCCAAGAGGATTCCAACTGTAACGCCCCAAAAATCCATAGGACCACATTTATACATTTTGTTGATCTTACGGGCCAAATTGGCAATTTTAAATGTTATGTATTTGCTGATTTATTGATATTAGCAAATAGGATGCGCTGCAGCTGGTATCAGCAGATGGCTCCAAAGAGTGATGCACGAACTGGATTTTAAATCGATTGAAAAATATTTTAAGGAGGTGAAATGATTTCTTGTGAAAAAGGTTTGGTGTTTTACAAATTAAAATGATATGAAGGGAATTTTACTAAATTTTGGAAGTGTGTCATGCTTGATTTCACAAGTAACTTGCCACTAATCCCTTTCATATAAAACCTGTTTTCAAAGTAAGATTTTCATCATTTGCAAAGAAAAGTCTTAAAGTGTTCTTCAAAATATTTCTAGAAGAGTTCGTGCGTTGCTCAAAGGGAGGATTTCTGCAGGAATTAGCTGTTGTCGCAAAGCTTCATTAAAGGAAAGTAAAAGCTGATCCTTTGCTATTCCATTTGAAGCATATATTGTTGTTTTTATGGATCAGCTTGCCTGTATGTTTAAGATATGTTTAAAGTTCATGTTTGAAATGATTTAGACATGAAAAGGAAAGAAAGATGGGTTCGAAAATGATGTTTTGATGTTTATGATGTCTTCCAGAAAGTTTATGATGTTTTAAAAGTACTGAGGATTCGAGTTTATTTCCAGAATGTTATGAATGTTCTTCTTTCAGTAGTTGTAATATCAGAATTTGATAACTGTGTAATCGGTAGTTGCTGGTTGAATCAGTAAAAAATCTGGTTTAATAGGCGACGGCTGGTAGCGTGATCATTGTTTCGATATTACAAGTGTGACAACTGATCGATCAAACCATTTTGTCTTTTTGTTATCACCAAAACTTAATAAATATTGTTCTAACAAGTTGTAACATCGGAATTTGATAACTGCGTAATCGGTAGTTGCTAGTTGAATCGTTATAAAGTATGGTTTGATAGGTAACGACGGATGGCATAGTTGTTGTTTTGATGTTACAAATGTCGAGTTATGTTCCAGCAGCTGTATCTCCTTGTTAAGATTCAGCAGCTGCATTGTTATAATGTTTACGAATGTTCTTCCTTTTGCTGTAATGTCGGGATTTGATGATTATGTAATCAGTAGTTGCTAGTTGAATCAGTATAAAGTCTGGTTTAATAGGCAACGGCTGGTAGCGCGATCATTGTTTCGATATTACAAGTGTCTTTCGTAAATTCCAGCAGATGCACTGTTCATCAGCAGGTGCATCTTTCCTTGTTAAATCAGCAGTTGCACTTTGTTGAAGATCAGCAGCTGCATTGTTATTGTAAAATCAGCAGCTGCATTTCCTTTGTTAAAATTCAGCAGTTTTGTTGTTTTCATAAAATCAGCAGATGCAATGTACATCAGCAGGTGCATTCCTATTGAAAAATTTCAGTCGTTGTATTTCTTTCGTAAATTCCAGTGTGTGCACTGTCCACCAGCAGGTGCATTTCTTTTGATAAAACCAGCAGGTGTATTTCTTTGTTAACACCAGCAGGTGCGTTCCTATTGAACTAATTCAACAGTTGCAATATTTATTTTATTATTCCTACGACTGGTTGACACGCTACGACATCGTTTCACTTACAATTGTTCAAAAGACCTTGCGACTGGATTCCTGTCTTGCGACTGGTTTCCTATTCCTTGCGACTGGTTTTCTTTCAACCAGTTCCATTTTAACGACAAGTTCCCAGAGGTTGAATTCGATTCTCTGTAAAGTTTTAAAATGGGAAGCAAAGGTTTAAAATGATGGAACCCGATGATTTACAGAAATTTCAAGGAATGTTTAAAGAAAGGATTGTTAAGGAACAAAAGCTATTTTAGATTATGGCATAGATAGTTGACGGTCACCCATGAGCTATATGCTAGAACGTATTTCCGAAGTCATTTGATCAAGTGCAACACGGACCATGAGGAACTTATATGCCATTATCAACTGAAAATTATATTGAAATTGTTAACTATGAGAAGCTGGGCTATCATCCCCTGTTTCTGCCATTGAATGTTTATTGAACTGTTTACGAAAATGATAATGTTCATTGAAGTTCCTTAACATATGTATTGAACAGATGTCCACCGGTATATTTGAATTGTTATTACCCAGGTGTTACTTGCTGAGCCTCTAGGCTCACTAGCTTTTAAAATGGTGCAGGTGCGACAACTGATGGAAGAACAGCAGGTGAAACTTGAAACCAGCAGCTGGGTGGTTGTGTTTATCAAGGGGCCAACGTAATCCGTGTCTAGGATAATGTTGTTTTATCTTTTGTAGGATCTGTATTAGATCAGTTGCAACGGTTGTATATTTACATAGAATAGCAGCTGGTTGTAAATCGCAATTGCAAAGTTATATAATATACTCTGTTTTTCCGCAAACAAGTTTCAGCAGTTGGCGTCGTAATTAGTATTGTGTCTGTGTCTGATTTGTGTTTCAAGTTTTCTTTCAAGTTATAGGAGATACAGCCTATAGCGAATTATCTTTTAGCCCTTCTTTTATTCGAAAATTTTTATTCACCCCAAATCGTGATTCCCGTGGGTTCGGGCGTCACACCAACGCTACCTCAAGCAAAAGAAATGATGTCCGGAAGCGACGGGAAATTACCGGAGAAGCTCACGGTGAACAGTAGCCGAGGGTTTGAGAAACAAGAACGAATGTCGGTGGAAAATATTCTAAGTATGGGATCTGGTGGAATATAACGAAGCCAAGCCTTGCTCCTTAAATAAGCGCGAGAAATCTGTTTAAATTATTCCACCGACAGAAACAGATTTCACCAACAGCTCTCGCTCGCGCTAAACGCTCAAAACCCCGAAACGACATCGCTCAAAAACCACGGTGAAATCTGGAGGCCAAAACGCTAAAAGCTGGAAATAGCGTTAATCGCTCAAAACGACGCCGCATTGCGCTACGATGAGGTCTGGACATTAGGAACAACGCTGGAGAAATCTGAACAGGAAGTGTTGACCTGCGTTGACGTCTGTTTTCACAACTAGCGCTACACACAACAGACCTCTCCTCGCGCGAACAGATCTCTCGCTAACGCTACACTCAAAACAGCGTCGCGCCAACTAATCTAAACGGTGTCGTATCTCACACGATACAAAAGACATGGAGACCAGATCTCTACACACTAACGCATCAGATCCCTCACACACAAAACAACCAGACTTCACCAAACGACAGCGTTCTGGAATACAACACAAAATCGCGCGAATAGACTTCTCAATACGTATAGCGTTACCAGATCTCTCTAAACAACGACATACTAGGATCTCTCGCTACAAAACACGCCGCAACTCTAAGCGTCCAGATTTCACAAAATCCAAGCAGATCTCACCCAAAACGACCAGCTTTCACCCAAAAATCCAGATTTCTCAAAAAAACAGATTTCAACCAAAAAAAACGAAAACTTCCAGAATTTCTTAAAATGTGATTCCCAACCCGAATTTACCAACCAAACTTCCAAACAGAGATCTGAACCAGAAATCTAAAAAAACGATTAATTCCAACAAATTAATCTTAATTACATTTCAGGTCTCACAAATTCAAACGGGATTTATTTCCTTTGGAGAATTAAATGACCGTTGAGAACGAAGACTATAAATAGCAGAAGCTGGATTGAAGAAATTATCCTTCACTCTTATTATCTTGCGGTCACGCTGTCAAAATATTCTCAGAGCTTTTCACACATTGAAGTTATCTTTCAAAAGCTCAAACACTCGAAGAACAAAAAGTTGTTGATATTCATTGTTATACCTCCGAGTTTCAATCTCTGGTTCATTCGTTGAATCGAGTTTTACTGTTTAAGAAACCAGAGAATCTTACAGTACTCAAATAGTGTATTCACTGTTGTATTCATTTGATTGAGTCTGTAACAAACGGGCTTCTTAAGAAGCCGTTTGAAAATATTGTTAAGTGTTGTAAACCAGCAGCTGTGTCTGCGTGGAAGTTTGTGATGTTTGTGGAGTTTCTAGAGTTCATACAAATGAAGCTTGTGGGATCGGGTGTCTGCAGAAGGACTGTGTACATCAAATCTTCTAGTGTATCCTTCCTGAAAAAGGAAGAAGGGGAGACGTAGGATATTTATATCCGAACTTCCAGAAACAAATTCTGAGCCCCACTCTTTACTTTACGCATTTATTCTTTATCTACTGTTCACAAATTAATCGGCTTCATTCCACACTTTTTAGTTAGCCGAGAGGTTTGCATTTAACTGAGATACCTCAAGTCTGGTAACTCAGATTTGAGTTAAGCAGCGCGTGTAAAACATTTTGAAAAGAATTTGAAATAGAAAAATCGAAGGAGTTCATTCAACCCCCCCCCCCCTTCTGAACTCCTGTACTTGTTTTGATCCTATTTTTGGGACCATCAGACTCATAATTCTGTTGGGCCACGGTCAATTTATTCTACTTCATTTCATCATTGCCTTCGCATATTTGAGTCTGTTTCTCCCATATTTCTTTGGCAGTGGCACAGGTTTTGATTTTGCTGTACATGTTCTTATCCAGCGTCTTATATAAATGTCCTTCGCCACATTGTCAAGATTTGCCTTCTTCTTGTCCTAAATAGTATATTCATATCGGTTCTTTTCCACCCACTGAGGTGCCACATCAGATATCGCTGTAGCTGCATTGGCTTTCATGATCTTCATGGGTCCATCAGTGATAACGAACAACATGTCATTGTCCTGCACGGCCAAGTGAGCTTGCATCCTAATCTTCCTATCGTCATACTCCTTGGAAAATATAGGAATTTTGTTGTGAGATGTCGACATATTGAAATATATAAGCACAGAAAATAAACTGTTCAATAACTGAGATACGCAGGCTCTGATACAATTGATAGGATCAAAAATAGTCCTAGGGGTTCAGAATAGGGGGATTGAATGAACTCCTTGGATTTTTAAACTTTTCAAAACCTTAAAATCGTTTTACAAGCCTTCGCTAAACTCAGATCTGAGTTACCAGATCTGAGGTTCCCAGTCTAAGTCTGATCTCTCGGTTAACAATAAAAATGTGTGGAAATAAATCGATCGTGCAGTGAATAGTATAAAATAAGTAAATACAATGCAAATAAAGTAAAAGTACAGGGATCAAGAGTTTGTTTGTGGAAGTTCGGATATAAAATCATACGTCTCCCCTTCTTCCTTTGCAGGAAAGTTCCACTAGAATACTTTTATGTACACAGCCTCTGAATACACCCAATCATTGATCCTCTCTCTAAGTGAAATCCTAGCAACCTCTACCGCACGCAGATAACACTGTCGATACCAGAATCGTAATATTCGAACTGCTTCGAGAAGCACGTTCGTTACAGACTCAATCTAGATAATACAATGAATATGATATTTTGAGTACTATAAGTATCTCGAAGATAAGATTAATAAGAACAAAGGAATTTTCTTCGAGATTTTGACAACTGGGACTTTGAATATTATGAATGCTTGAAAATTCCCAGAAATTTGAGAGCGTAAGAGTATGCAAGATAAAATCTACCGAGCGCTCCTTCATTTGAAATATTCAGCTATTTATACTCTTCAATCTCAACGGTCAGTAGAAACAAATCCCTTTTCATATCTTCATCATATCAAGATTAACACTATGCACAAGGTAATCTGCGCTGTCAAGGCTTGATTGACTTGTTTACCAAATCGGGTAAACAACGTATCAATCACTCTGCGTAATTGCGACTTTACTCAAAATAGTTCTGATTTGTTTCCTTAATTCACGTTGTTACCGTTGATTCCTCTCAAATAATCAACTGATAGCATCTGTCAAGATCTTAAGCTCACATCTGTTATAACCTTGAAATCTGAATACTGTTATGTATCTCCTTTTGTGAGTAGCTACAAGATATTTTTATATAGCCATCACATCTGAAATATCTCCCTTTGTGTCTTTTACTGATAACATCTGAAAAGCTCGGATCTGAATTATGACATCGGAACAGGCATACCCGGATCTATTACCGAAGTTTTTGGTCAAATCTGAATACCCTAAAATCTGAAATCCTGACCCGATTACTGAAATAACCCGAATACTCAAGTTGAATTAGTTTCGATTCGAAATCTTCAACCCGATAACTGAAATCTGAGTACTCTGTTCCCAAATATTTCGGATTTCAAAAAACAAATTTTAACCATGATAACTGACTGTCCAAATCTGATTTTCAAGATTCAGTTCTTATCTTGTTTTTGTTATCACAAAATCTTATAAATTTTAACCTAACAGATGTGATGTTCTATTGCTAATTTATATCTATGTTGAGCGAGAGACTTGTATGTCTGTATCATTGGTAGACGCTCTATATGTTTGTATCTGTTGTGGTTGGTTTCTGTTGTTGTAAAACCAGTATTTTGAGTATCGTAGTATTTTAACTTATTAATTTCTATGTCAAGCCAAACCGAAAAATTTTAGCCACTATTTTTAATTGCTTCCGCTATTGTTTATTGCGTGGTTAACTCTGTGTTGTGAACCGGGCTTGACAGTTGTTTTCTAGTTATCTTAAACTCTTGGTTAGTAGCATCTTGTTGCGTGTTACAGGTTTCTGGTTGTTTGTGCATATCGTGTTTCTCTGTATTGGTTATTTTGTTGAGTTTTGTTCAGTCTGGAGTTGTTCTTTGATTTCGAGGACGAAATTTTATTTTCATTGGGGGAGAAATGTGAGACCCGAAAGTTTTGAGGATTAATTAAGCTAATTAATCTAGTTTAGTATAGACCAGATTTGGCGTGAACAGATCTGGGATGGATCAGCTTTGAGCTGGTATGTTTGGTGAGTGTATTGGTTTTTTATAATTGTGTATTGGAATCAGCTCTGGACAGTTGTAGAGTTCTGCATAGTAGTAGGAAGATTTGGGAAGTTGAGAAGTACTGGTTGGTAGCTTCGGCTTTGGCGTTGGTTGATTTTAATCGAGGCTGGTGGTGAAATCTGTTTGTCGCAAAGTTTTTGGAGTTCGGGTAGCGAAACGTCGTCGTTTATAGGAAACCAGATTTGAGATGCGTAAGTTGTTAGTGCTGTGTGAACCGGCCTAGTTTGAGGGTTTGGTGTGGACCGGTTTTGGATTGTCTAAACCGGAAGGCAGTGCGATGTCGTTTTGGATAGCAGTGAACGTTGGTCAGTATTAGTGTTAGATCTGGTCATTCGGATCTGAGTTTCCATACGACGCCGTTTAGCGATAGCAGGTTTTGTGTTAGTGGGATGACGTGCCTAGGGGAATAGTGAACTTCTGTGCGACGTTGTTTTGAAGTTCAAATCTGTTTTGGCGTAGATATCAGATCTGGTGTGGTACTCAGATCTGAGCTGGTGTCAGCTGTGGACCTCGATTTGTCGGTGGTTACTGTTCACCAAATTTGAGTAGATTTGAGTTATTAATAGAGGGATTTGACCATTCGAACGCGATAATTTTCCCCAACACTTAGAAATATATCCCGTAACCTTACTCTGTCGTGATACCATAGTTACTGTTCATCGAACCTTATCTTCTCCAATCGTCGACGATAGAAGACTCGGATTTGAGCAAGAGTGGTAGCGCTGGACTCCTCTTTGTTGGGATCGATTTTATCCTCTGTTAGTGTATAAAGTTATTTGGTCAATAACCACGCATAGAGGGAATAACCAGATCTTGTGAAAGACGCTGGATTCAGCTGGATGCTGAAATCAGACTACTGTCACTAAGTGGGTTCTAGCTGGATGCTGAAACCGGATCACTTTTACCTGACCAGCTCAGCGCTAAACCAGTGCAGTGCAAGAGCTTGGTTCCAGCTGGTTGTTCCAACCAGCTCGATGAAAGTGCAAGCAATCTGGTTATTTAACTTGAGCTGCAATAGCTCAGTGCTCTTGAATACTTGAGCATCGAGGTATAGATTGAGTAATGAAATTAAATCATGCGGAAATAACTCAAATTGCACTCTTAAATTCGAATTTCTTTTAAACAGTTTTATGCTCAGTTAGAAATATGCAGTGCGTATGTATGAATGCAAAAAGCAGTCAAGTAATACGTTGATTTGGAAGTTTGGAGCAAACTCTCCTACGTATCCCCTTCTTCCGCAACGGGAAGGATACACTAGAAGACTTTGATTACAATGCCCCCGCTGCAACCCACTCCTACGACCCGCAGCCGCAAGAACTCCTAGCTTCAACCACCGCACACTAAGCCCACAAGCTGTGTGACTAACAACATATTAATGACTCAGTGCGAAAGGCTACACACAATTCTTTAAGGTCTCAGTGCGAAAGACAACACACATTATTTAACGTCTCAGTGCGAAAGACGACTAGACTTGTTTAACGTCTCTGTCCAAATACTGCAATGGAGAGTACTGAATCACATTCACTTTTAATCAGTTTCGCTCAACTTTCGAATATGAGTGAATGTGTATGTGTGTGTGAGATTTACAGTGTAAGCATAATCGCTCAATAATTAAATCTCACGCACACTGGGAAGTGCTCCTTGTTCGAGCTTCTTTTCATTGTCTTCACAGGTTCAGTGTTATGCGTTCCTCTGATTTTTCTTTATGAATTTTCATAACACACTCTCCCTATTATGGCGCATACCCCTTCTATTTCATTGCGCCTGATATATAAAGCCTCAGCTTGGATTTATCCGTTGGACACAGAGTTGTAGCCGTTATGAAAAGTCTTCTGACGCATTTGTACTTGGTGTCCTTTGGATTTTAATACGTTGCAGGCTTTATATGACTTGAGCTCTTTTCATCAGCACTTCTGCAGACTTCGACCACTTCGAGCTCTGTTTGCTTGTGCCTGATGTGGACATGACAAAACAAATCAGTTTGAACCAATTAATTTGGTCTTCTTTTGATTGTTGAAAATGATTTGTTTGACCAGATTGTTTTGTCTGGATTTTCATCTTGTTTCTTCGTCAAGCTGGTTGCTTGTTCAGCTCATTCAAAGCTCTCTTCTTCTCCTCACCAGCTTCTTCGTTCTCATCTTCGAGCTGATCTTCTAGAGCCGCTTCTGCATCTTCACCTCTTTTGGTCTAAAACTGAGCTTGTTATGTTATTTCCTGCTCTTGAGCTGCTTCGAGGCTCCAGCTTTGCTCCATTCCCAGCTGGTCACCAACCAGCTTGTTGATATATCTGTGAGATCAAGATTCTCACAGATATCATACGACCAGCTGATTTGTCTGCTCCCGGCTGGTCTTCTTAACTTCAAGCTGGTTTGTCCTTAACCAGCTGGGCTATATTCTTCTCGTCAGGAGCCCCAGTGTTACTTGCTTGTCCGCTCGATCCATTCAGACACCTCATCCAAATCATCAGCAAGCACACTGTTTATCAGTTCTGATTCAGTCTACCCAAGGACTAAGATCTCTATGATGAACTGATTATGGCCGTGCTCAATGATCAAGCGTGCACTTGATCACTGCTCTTGTATACGGCTTCACACTCAATCACTACTCTTGTATGCTGCACTTGATCTGCGCTTGAGCCGTTCTGCACTTCAACTCTGCTCTTCATTCTCTGCTCTTGATCTTCGTGCTGCTCCTACTCCAAGATGGTGAACCAGCTTGGTGTTCCCTACACTTCTGAAGTATACAGCTGTACCAGCTTGGGCGTCCCCTTACTGTTCCAGCAAGATATCTTCGACCAGTCCAGCTCAGGCGTCCCCTCAATGTTCCAGTTTGGATATCTTCATGTCTACTCCAGTCTAAGAAAGGCTGCGCATGTCAAGTAGAGCGTTAGCACAATAGAATTAGATTTTGTGTGAATCAAAACTTAGATTCTGATCTGTAGAAACAGATCCAAGAATCTCGCCCTTTTTGATTACACAAAATTTGGATAAACGTATACACGTATGTGAGTGCTTAAAATTATTTCTCCCCCTTTTTGTGAGAATCAAAAAGGGTTTGAGATTTTGTCTCCCCCTTAATAGTTTAAACAAAACTCCCCCTCAACAGATCGTTGGGTAATTTTTAAAAAAAAAATAATATGCACGGGAAGACAGTTGTTGAAACTTTATGTATGCAATGAGATTTTGAAAACTCTATGCTACTAAAAAATTCTCATTAATTAGGACCAGAGGAACAATAAATGATTCAATTCAATCTCTTCCATTTCTCCTTAAGGCTTAGCCTTGCTCCGCCTTAAATATCTTGGCGTCCACAGATCTCGCGCAATCTGTCAGCTCGTTAGAAGAGATGTTGCCGCTCTTTCTTTTCGAGAAATCGCTCTGCAATTCAATAGACATTCCTCCCCCTATCATATGCTACGAGTTTTCAAATCTTAAATATTTTGTTGCACAGACAGGCTTGATATCAAAGCGTAGACCATTTTAAATCTGATTAAAAACATTTTTCAAAGAAAATGCACTATTCAAGAACAACCTACTCTGATACCACTTGTTGGGATCAATTTTACCCTCTGTTAGTGTATAAAAGTTATTTGGTCAATAACCATGCCTAGAGGGAATAACCAGATCTTGTGAAAGACGCTGGATTCAGCTGGACGCTGAAATCAGACTACTGTCACTAAGTGGGTTCCAGCTAGATGCTGAAACCGGATCGCTTTTATATGACCAGCTCAGCGCTAAACCAGCGTAGTGCAAGAGCTTGGTTTCAGCTGTTTGTTCCAACCAACTCGATGAAAATGCAAGAGATCTGATTATTTAACTTGAGCTGCAATAGCTCAGTGCTCTTGAATACTTGTGCACCGAGATACAGATTGAGTAATAAAAATAAATCATGCGGAAATAACTCAAACTGCACTCTTAAACTCGAAGGCATTTTAAACAGTTTTATGCTCAGTTAGAAATATGCAGTGCGTACGTATGAATGCTGAAAAAAGTAAAGTAATACGCTGATTTGTTTATGGAAGTTCAGAGCTAACAATCCTAAGTTTCCCCTTCTTCCGCAACGGGAAGGATCCACTAGAATACTTGCATTACAACGCCAACCCACTCCTACGACCCGTAGCCGCAAGAATCCTACCTCAACCACCGCACACTAAGCCCGCAAGGTGTGTGACTAACAACACTTCTTTAATGCCTCAGTGCAAAAGGATACACACACTTCTTTAACGTCTCAGTACGAAAGACAACACACACTTCTTTAACGTCTCAGTGCGAAAGACAACACACACTTATTTAACGTCTCGTGCGAAAGACAACTTTACTTGTTTAACGTCTCTGTCCAAAGACTACAATGAGAGTACGAATCACATTCACTCTTAATCAGTTTCGCTCAACTTTTGAATATGAGTGAATGTGTATGTGTGTGTGAGATTTACAGTGTAAGCATAATCCCTCAATAATTAAATCTCATGGGAAGTGATCCTTATTCGAGCTGATTTTTCATTGTCTTCCCAGGTTCAGTGTTGTGCATTACTCTGATTTTTCTTTTTTAATTGCACAACACACTATCTCTATTATGGTGCATACCCCTTTTGTTTCATTGCGACTGATATATAAATCCTCAACTTGGATTTATCCATTGGACAAAGAGTTTTAGCCGTTCTGAAAAGTATTCTGACGCATTTGTACTTTGTGACCTTTGGCTTTTAATGCGTTGCAGGCTTTATATGACTTGAGCTCTTCATCAGCACTTATGTAGCATTCGATCAGTTCGAGCTCTGTTTGCTTGTGCCTGATGTGAACAAGACAAAACAAATCAGTTTGAACCAATTAATTTTGTCTCCGTTTGATTGTTCAAACTGAATTGTTTGACCAGATTGATTTGTATGGCTTTTCAGCTTGTTTCTTCGTCATGCTGGTTGCTTTTTCAGCTCATTCAAAATTCTCTTCTTCTCCTCAATAGATTCTTTGTTCTCATCTTCGAGCTGATCTTCTAGAGCCGCTTCTGCATCTGCGCCTCTTTTTGTCTGCAGCTGAGCTTGTTCTATTCTTTCCTGCTCTTGAGCTTCTTCGAGGCTCCAACTTTGCTTGATTCCCAGCTGGTCACCAACCAGCTGGTTGTTTTATCTGTGAGATCAAGCTTCTCACAGATATCATACGGCCAACTGATTTGTCTGCTCCTGGCTGGTCTTCTTAACTTCAAGTTGGTTTGTCTTTAACTAGCTGGGCTATATTATTCTCTTCAGGTGCCCCAGTGTTACTTTCTTGTCCGCTTGATCCATTCAGAAACCTCATCCAAATCACCAGCTAGCACACAGTTTATCAGTTCTGATTCAGTATACCCGAGGACTTAGATCTCTATGATGAACTGATTATGGTCGTGCTCAATGATCAAGTGTGCACTTGATCACTTCTCTTGTATACGGTTTCATGCTCAATCACTGCTCTTGTACGCTGCACTTGATCTGAACTTGAGCCGTTCAGCACTTCAACTCTACTCTTCATTCTCTACGCTTGATCTTCGTGCTAATCCTACTCCAAGCTGGTGAACCAGCTTGGTGTTCCCTGCACTTCTGAAGTAATCAGCTGTACTAGCTTGGGAGTCCCCTTACTGTTCTAGCTAGATATCTTCGACCAGTCCAGCTCGGCATCCCCTCACTGTTCCAGTTTGGTTATCTTCACTTCTACTCCAGTCTAAGCAAGACTTCGCATGTCAAGTAGAGCGTTAGTATAATAGAAGCATATTTTGTGTGAATCAAAACTTAGATTCTTATATGTAGAAACGGATCCAACACTCTTGCCAAGGCGTATCTTCTTATACCTATTTCGAATGCTTGATTTAAGCTGGAAGAAGATCGCGAAAGGAGCTACCTTGTGTAGTCTGTTAGCATTTAGGCAGATTTGCTTTTCCGTTCAGGTAGTGCTTTCGAGTAAGATATAGATCATCCCTTATGCTTCGTTTAGAGTTGTCTATTGTGTTAGAAGGGTAGGATAGAGCTGGTGGAGCTCGTATCTCCCAGTTCGTAGTTCTGTGCTATAGTCTTCGAGTTTTGTTGTTGTTGTTTGGCCAAGCAGGTAGCATATTTGAGTTGCTCGGGACTTTGTTGTGGTAATTGTATCTCAGAAAGATAAGGTACGGATTTGAGCATGTTTACAACTTTGGGATTTGGCATGGATAAATGTGTACGCTTGCTGGTATTGCATGTATTGTGTGGTGTGTTGTCGTTGTTGCTTACTGCTGATCTCCTTTGGGATTTGGCATGGATAAATGTGTACGCTTGCTGGTATTGCATGTATTGTGTGGTGTGTTGTCGTTGTTGCTTACTGCTGATCTCTGTGCTGCTTTATGTAAGCTGTTGCATTGGCATACACGCATCTTTCCTGTTGAGCTCATATTTTTTAGCCATTTGTTGTTGCTGTGCTAACCTGTTTGTACCAGGAGTTGTTTTGAGGACGAGCGGCAATAACGTGCTCCTCATCTCCCTGCTGGGTTATCTGTTAGTCGCTATGAGACGAGTGGATAGCTACCACGCTCTCATGATCTTTGGCAATAGCAGGTCGAGTGATTTGGTTTAAGCTCTGGTATTGTGTGTTGAGACGAGTGGATAGCTACCTTGCTCTCACGCACATTGTGTCCACTGTCCTTTGTTCGATCTGTTGACAGCTGTTGTGCTGGTTCTTGAGATCCGTTGACTCCCTGTTCGATTGTAGTCCCTTGTTCCTGCATTTTGCTTTTCCATGCATAGAACGTGCATTTATATCTGTTGCTATCTATCTGCTGTTTATATTGCTCTCTGTACTGGGGTTTGACCCCTTGTCTCTCTAGGGCTAGTTGTTTCGCATGTTTATGTGTTGTTCATGCTATCATGGTTTCTTAGCTGGTCGTGGATATGATTCAGCTGGCGGTGCCCCAGGAGGAGGATAGAGTGTCCCAGTTATGTATATTATTTATATTAGGTAGTAGAGCAGCCTCCGGGGAGTACCCCGGTAGGATGTGATGTTCTATTGTTGATTTGGGATGTACCCTGTTAGGGAGTCACTTTATGCTTGTATTTGTTTTTGCATATGCTGTTGTTGGTTTTTGGTTATTCTAAAACCAATATTTTGAATATCGTTGTATTTTAAAGTATGATTTTGTAAGTAAGGCCAAAACAAAAAATTTTAGCCACTATTATTGTTGGCTCAGCGGCGGATCAGGATCCCGGTCCCGGGGCGCAGCGAAAGATTTAAAAATTTGGACCCGGGAACGGTCAATACACAATAATAACAGCAACTAAACATGCATAGGATGTTTAGATTGGTACCTTGCTGGCGTCTAGGCGCCTAGCTCCGACCAATTTCACGAGGAAATCGGCACTTCAACGGTAGGCGGTTGTCGTCTCCTAATCCGATCCACGACTGGATTCTCGATTTCTTCGTCGGTCTGCACTAGAAAACATGACGAAGATTTCAAGGACAGAATCTCCTCGTCGAGACGTTCGGAACAAGTCCGTCGGCGGCGGGCGGCGACGGCAAGGAGGCGGCTGCGGCGTGAGGAGAGTGGGGAGAAGAGAGGAAGAAATCTAAGGTTATGGTGTGTTCTTTCAAAGCTAACCCTAGGGCCCTATATATAGATTTCTTCATGGGCTTGAACCGGTTTAATGGGCTTGGGTCGGGCCCAGGCCCATATGAACATTCGTTTCAAGTCCATTGCAGTGGCTTCATCATAATCCCGATCGACGATCAGATCGGACCGATCTATATAGTTTACAAAACTGAGCATTATGATGCGAAAACAATTTTCAGGACCACCTAATCCAAAGCTTGGGTCGGGCCCAGGCCCATATGAACATTCGTTTCAAGTCCATTGCAGTGGCTTCATCATAATCCCGATCGACGATCAGATCGGACCGATCTATATAGTTTACAAAACTGAGCATTATGATGCGAAAACAATTTTCAGGACCACCTAATCCAAAAGAGCAGTTTGGCCCCTGTAAGTTTCAAGGATAGTCAAACTAGCTCAAACTTTAGGGAAATTGCATTTTTGACCCTTTTTAATTTTAGGAAGTCGCACATCCATCCTTCCTCCTCTTATACTCAAAAAATTGAGCTTAATATCCATGCAGGAATCGAGAAACCAGTGCTTGTGTGACCCACAATGGTTCAGGGATACAGCTAGCCGTGGGCTCACAACAATTGTGACTCCAAAATAACAATTTCGGACTAACCCATCGGATCATGGTAAAGCGTCTAGCAACATCACCCCATGAGCCCCTAGGTATCACTGATAGTGCCTGTAAGAACCAGTTGGTCATGGTTAGCATACAGTACGGTCCTTTCAACACAAATATCCCGATCATATCAACGACCATTGGTAAATCGAGAGTCGCTAGAGATCTAATAACCATGCATACATTTCGGAGATCAAATAGTGAAATCGCGTGTGTTACTAGGAAAACCCATTTACCTAAAACACATCAAGTACTCTGGGCAGAGATTTGTCACACTATTATCTCCTCAGATAGCATAGGATATCCACGCACAAGGGCGAGCGGTGAATCCTCGACAACGAAGCATCGAATACTACATGCATCGGGACCTCACCCAATCCCGCCACTTCATGACCCCAACTGAGTCGGTAAACGGGTCAAAGTGAGGCACCTATCATGTAGAGTCTCAATGACGTTTAATAAGGGCTAATCTGTACAACCAAGACCTCGAACTTAATCCACTCGACAAATTGTAACCACTTGGAAAGTCCGAACGAGGGTAGTTCGATAGATCACCAGATCACTATCCATCTGCATGCTCATAACATCACAATGTTCCCTACCAATGAAACGTGGTACTTCGCATCGCAGATGCTAGTCTCAAACTCGGGCGGGCTTATCTGTTGGCGCAGCGGCGGATCCGGATCCCGCTCCCGGGGCACAGCGGAAGATTTCAAAATTTTGCACCGGGAACGCTCAATACATAACAATATTAGCAATAAAACATCCATAGGGTGTTTATATTTGGTACATTGCTGGCGTCTAGGCGCTGGCTCCGACCAATTTCACGAGGAAATTGGCACTTAAACGGTTGGCGGTTGCCGTTCTCCGAATCCGGTCCACGACTGAAATCACGTTCCCTTTGTCGGTCTGCACTAGAAAACACGACAAATGTTTCACGGACGGAATCTCCACGTCAATACGGTCGGAACAAGTCCAACCACGGCAGGCGGCGGCGCACGACGGCTGGCGACGGCGCGAGGGAGGGGGCGGCGACCGTGTGGAGAAAGGAGGAGAGGGGGCGGCTACTTTAGGGTTTTGGAGTAGTAGAGTTTTTTCATGCAAACCCTAGGTCATGTATTTATAGACTTGTGATGGGCTTGAACCGGCCCAAAGGGCCTGGGTCAGGCCCACTCCCGTATGAACATTCGGTTCAACTGCATCACCGTGACTCCATCATACTTCCGATCGACGATCAGATCCGACCGATCTATACAGTTTACAAAACTGAGTATTATGATGCAAAAACAATTTTTCAGACCACCTAGTCCAAAATTGCAGTTTAGCCCCTCCATGTTTCAAGGATAGTCAAACTAGCCCAAACTTTAGGAAAATTGCATTTTGACCCCTGTTGAATTTTAGGAAGTCGCACTTCCATCCTTCCTCCTCCTATGCTCAACAAATTGAGCTTAATTTCCGTGCAGGAATTGAGAAACCAGTACTTCTGTGACCCTCAATGGTTCAGGGATACAGCTAGCCGTGGGCCCACAAAATGTGTGACTCCAAAACCTTATTTTCGGACTAGCCCATCGGATCATGGTAAAGCGCCAAGCAACATTGCCCCATGATCCCCTAGGTATCACTGATAGTGCCAGAAAGAACCAGTCGGCCATGGTTAGCGTACAGTACGGTCCTTTCAACACATATATCCCGATCAGATCAACGACCATTGGTAAATCGAGAGTCGTTAGAGATCCAATAGCCATGCATACATCTTGGAGATCAAATAGTGATATCGCGCGTGTTACTAGGTAAACCCATTTACCTAAAACACATCTAGTACTCTGGCCAGAGATTTATCACACTATTATCTCCTCAGATAGAATAGGATATCCACGCACAAAGGCGAGCGATGAATCCTCGACAAAGAAGCATCGACTCCTACATGCATCGGGACCTCACCCAATCCCGCCACGTGATGACCCCAACTAATTCGGTAAATGGGTCAAAGTGAGGCACCTATCATGTAGAGTCTCAATGACGTTTCAAGTAATGAGGGCTAATCTGTACAAACAAGACCTCGGACTTATCCACTCGACAAATGGTAACCACTTGGAAAGTCCGAACGAAGGTAGTTTGATAGATCACCAGGTCACTATCCATCTGCATGCTCAGAACATCACAATGTTCCCTACTAATGAAACGTGATACTACACATCGCAGAGGATAGTCTCAAGCTCGGGCGGCCTTATCCTCATTTTGACGGCCCAATCGACTAGGAACGAGTTTAGAATACACAGTGACTATTAGATGTGTTTCATGATAGCCATCATATCCACTATCACATCTAACATACACTATGGTGCATTATAGGTCGTTATCCAACACAATTGTTAACATTATAAAATAATGAAGATAAAGAATGCCATAAAATAATACGAATTTCATAAATAAAGATCGTTATACAAAGAGTCAATAAGAACCCACACGCCACAAGTTGGCTAGTTGGGCATCTACTCTAACAATCTCCCACTTGCCTTAAAGCCAACTACTCATCAGACGCAGTCCCATTGTTTCGCGATGTTTTTCAAACAATGGTCCTGGCAAGGGCTTCGTAAGTGGATCAACAATTTTGTCTGCAGAGGCGACTCTCTCGACTGCTATGTCACCTCTAGCCACAATATCCCGGATTATGTGGTATTTCCTCAGTATATGTTTGGATCTTTGGTGAGACCTAGGCTCATTTGCTTGCGCAACGGCACCCGTGTTGTCGTAGTACACCGGGACTGGACCAACTCCTTCAGGGATTACTCCCAACTCTTGGACGAAATTCCTTATCCAAACCGCCTCTTTCGCAGCAGCTGATGCTGCGATGTACTCAGCCTCAGTGGTTGAATCCACGATGGTGTCTTGCTTGGAACTCATCCAAAAGACAGCACCACCATTGAGCATGAATACAAATCCAGAGGTTGACTTCGAATCATCCACATGACAATGGAAGCTAGAATCAGTGTAGCCTTCCAATTTCAGTTCACTACCCCCATAGACCATGAACATAGTCTTAGTCCTTCGTAAGTACTTAAGAATATCTTTCACAGCCTTCCAATGCATTTGGCCGGGGTTGGCTTGGTAGCGGCTCGTGACACTCAGAGCATATGTGACATCCGGTCTAGTTGAGATCATGCCATACATAATACTACCTATTTCCGAGGCATATGGCACACGTGTCATACTCTCTATCTCCTCATCAGTATTTGGACACATAGACTTAGATAGAGTGACCCTGTGGCACATAGATAGGTGTCCTCTCTTGGACTCTTCCATAGAGAACCTCTTAAGTATGGTATCGATGTAGGTGGCTTGGGTGAGTCTGAGCATCCTTTTTGATCTCTCTCTATAGATCTGTATTCCTAGAATGTAGGATGCTTCACCCATTTCCTTCATCGAGAATCTACTAGACAACCACACTTTAGTTGACTGCAACATTCCGACATCATTCCCAATGAGTAGAATGTCATCAACATAAAGTAGAAGGAATGTCACAGCATTTTTAAATACCTTCTTATATACACATTGCTCCTCGGGATTCTTGATGAAACCAAATTCCTTAATTGTTTCATCAAATCTCAGGTTGTATCGATGTAGGTGGCTTGGGTGAGTCTGAGCATCCTTTTTGATCTCTCTCTATAGATCTGTATTCCTAGAATGTAGGATGCTTCACCCATTTCCTTCATCGAGAATCTACTAGACAACCACACTTTAGTTGACTGCAACATTCCGACATCATTCCCAATGAGTAGAATGTCATCAACATAAAGTAGAAGGAATGTCACAGCATTTTTAAATACCTTCTTATATACACATTGCTCCTCGGGATTCTTGATGAAACCAAATTCCTTAATTGTTTCATCAAATCTCAGGTTCCAACTTCTCGATGCTTGTTTGAGACCGTAGATCGATCTCTGAAGTTTGCATACTTTATGCTCATTTCCTACAGATGTGAAACCCTCAGACTGCGTCATATAGATCTCTTCCTTAATTTTTCCATTAAGGAACGCAGTTTTCACATCCATTTGCCATATCTCATAGTCGTACCATGCGGCTATGGCTAGTAGGATTCTAATTTACTTGAACATTGCGACTGGTGAAAAGGTTTCATCATAGTCAACACCATGCCTTTGAGTGTAACCTTTCGCGACCCATAAGGCCCAAATTTTCTCTTGTATATCCATTTACACCCAATAGGAACTATTCCTTCGGGAAGATTAACAAGAGTCCAAACTTGGTTTGAATGCATCGAGTCAATCTCAGATTGCATTTCTTCAAGCCACAAATTAGAATCAGCATCGGAAATTACCTCCTTGAAAGTTCTTGGATCACATCCAATAGTTTGATCACTTCGATCATCTTCAAGGAGGAAACCGTATCTAACAGGAGCCCTAGGAACCCATTCAGATATCCTAGGTGCGACCATTTCTGGTATTGGCTCTTGTGGTGCGGAGATTCACTTGGTACTTCTGATGGTTCTCGAATCTCTTCGAGTTCTACTATCTTGCCTTTTCTATCAAGTACAAACTCCCATCCAGAAAGGCGGCATTTCTAGAAATAAACACTTTCGTTTCATTGGGATAGTAGGAGCAGTATCCAATAGAATTCTTTGGATACCCAATGAAGTAACATAAGATGGATCTATTATCCAGCTTATCTCCCACTGTCTGCTTCACGTAAGAAGGACATCCCAAAATCCTTATGTATGAGTATTTGGGAGGCTTTCCCATCCATATCTCATATGGAGTCTTATCCACCGCCTTGGTGTGGACATTTTTCAACAACATTACCGTCGTTTCGAGCGCATAGCCCAAAATGAGATTGGAAGCTCAGTGAAGCTCATCATAGATCGAACCATGTCCATCAAGGTTCGATTACGACGCTCCGCTACACCATTGAGTTGTGGTGTGGCCGGAGGGGTCCACTGTGAGAGAATCCCATTCTCTTTAAGATAGTCTTGAAATTCAGCACTCAAGTATTCTCCACCTTGATCGGATCGAAGTATTTTAATACTATTCCCCAACTGATTTTCTACTTAAGCCTTGAATTCTTTGAACTTTTCAAAGGATTCAGACTTGTGCTTCATTAAGTACAAGTACCCATACCTAGAGTGATCATCGGTAAAGGTGATGAAGTATGTGTGACCGTACATAGTACCAATTCTAAGTGGGCCACACACATCAGTGTGGATCAAATCCAGTAGGCCATCAGCACGTTCAGCTTTGCCCGTGAAGGGCAACTTACTCATTTTTCCCTTGAGAAAAGACTCACAAGTCGGTAGGGAGTTAATGTCAGACATATCAAACATGTCACTCCTAACCAACTTGTTCATCCTATTCAAGGAAACATGACCTAGCCTAGCGTGCCAAAGTTGTGCCAGGTTCAAGCTATCGTTTTTCTTTTTAGTAGTTGTTATATGTGTTTCCACATCGTGAGTTGGAACTTCTTTTAATTTTAAGGTGTATAGATCGTTTTCGCGTTCCCCAATTCCAATCAAACATTCATTCCTATATATATTGCAAATCGAATTGGCAAAATGACAAGAATATCCATCACTATCAAGCACAGAAACAGAAATAATGTTCTTTATTAATTCGGGAAAAATAAAACGTTTCTCAATAAAAACTTAAAATTTGAAGACAGAAATAAATAAACATATCTTATATCTACAGCAGCAACCCTTTCTCCGTTGCCAAGCCTCAAGTGGGTCTCACCCTCTCTATGATGTCGGCTTCTTGTCATTACCTGCAAATCATTGCAGATATGAGATCCACATCCGATATCAAGTACACAAGAATTCGAATTAAGAGACATATTTATTTCAATGTAGAACATACCTTTTGCAGTTCGCAACTGCTCGAGGTACTCCTTGCAGTTCCTCCTCCAGTGCCCAGGCTTGTGGCAGTGGTGGCAAACATCCTCAGATTTATTTGGATTTGAAGTCCTTGACTTTGGCTTCTTGGCGGGCTTTTCCTCCTTCGCAGGGGCAGAACGTTTCTTACCCTTGCTTTTGGACCCCTTCTTCACAGAAGAAGAAGAGCCCATAAGGAGGACGGGCTTGTCCTTCTTTATGGTCCCCTCGAACACGACAAGCATGTTGACCACCTATTCAAGGGTGCCTTCCAGATTGTTCATGTTAAAGTTGACCACAAAGGGGTCGAATGCAGCAGGGAGTGAGAGGAAAAGCAGATCCACAGACAGCTCATGTGGAAGCGTGATATCAAGGCCCACTAGCTTCTCAATGAGCCCAATCATACGAACCCCATGCTCGCGGACCGAAGTCCCATCGCTCATGCGGCTCGTCATGAACTCCTTGACAGTAGTGAACCTCTCAGTCCGAGAGTTCTCCCCATACAGCTCCTTGAGATGAAGGTGTATGTCAGCAGCATACACCGTCTTCTCAAAACGCCGTTGCATTTCGTTAGACATCGATGCTAACACATAACATCGTGCCTTAAGCTCGTCGTCCCACCATTTGTACAGCTTTGACAGTTCCTCAGGACTGGCATCGGCAGGGGCTTCCATTGGAGGAGTCTGCTCTAGCGTGTAGAGAAGTTTCTCCGAAGCCAAAAAAATTTTGAGGTTTCGAAGCCAATCTTGGTAGTTCAAACCAGTGAACTTGTTGCTATCCAGTATAGCAGCAAGTGGATTTTTGATTGAAGACATTGTAATAGCAGTTTATACTGAAAAGAAAGACAGACACGCATTACAGACTATTTATGAAAAACTCTAAGACATAAAACAAGGTCATTTAGTTTTATGAATTACCCTCCACTATTTTAACGATTTCACCACCCTTTAATGAAATCGAGAAAGCAAGTTTCCTTAGTGGGTACACAGAGTCCAATCAAGAAATCATGGTCCCGAATAATATGAGCCAACCATGACCCCCAAAAGGTAGAGTCCAATTGCAGCAGGTGCAACCTCCATGTATTTACCTCACGTCCAGTAAGGGCCCAATAATATGACGCCGATTACTATCACGTGTCAAGATGACCCATCAATGTTGAGTCGTGATGGACTGTCCCCTTAACGTCCCCAATAATATGATCCAACGTTAAAGGGAGTTCCAACCGACTCCAAGAAAGTGTCAATGGCATATACAGCTTTCCGGCATACATAACCCCCTCAATAATATGAGCCGGGCCATGTATACGGGTAGCATCGACGTACACCCATTGTTGATGGAAGGTAGGAAATTTTAAACAATATTTAAATTCCCTTAGTTTATCGAATAAACTTTTAATCTTGATATAAATTTTAAATCAAATTTAAAATAAGGGATTTTAATTTTGAAATTTGGTCTCAAAAAGTTTAAATCAAATTTAAAATTTACGAATTCAACATATATATATATATATATCACTTTTACAAATCTTCGGTCTTCAATATCTTTGATCATCATCTCCACCATCTTCAAAAAGTCCTCCCACTAAGTCTAATATTACATTTAAATAGCCATGACAAGTAGGGATACAATTTTAAAGGGGTGGGAACGGGCCATAAACCAGGCCCACTTTGAATTTGATATCAATAATATTACAACCAAAATTTGTAAAACCTAGCATACACCTAACACATTGGGCACGACTCTCGATCATCCCAAACATACTCAATTCAAATAATTGACAGAAATAAAATAATCAAATCAAATTTGATATTATCCAACAAAATCATATTTTAAATATAAAATCATATTTTATAAATAAAATCATATTTTGTCAATTTTAATTGCATGAAATTGGGCTTAAAACAATTTTAGGTCCAAAATCTCAAAAACATCAAAAATTAATTTTGGTCCGACCAAAAGTGCTCAATATCAAATATTGGCCCGAAAACCCCCTAGGCCGTCCGGGACAGGCCCGAAACAACCCTAGAGATCAAAAAACAGCCGTAAAAAATGCACACGAAAATGTCGCACGGCGGCGCACCGCCGCCCGCACAGCGTCTGCACGCTGCGCGCGCCCCTGTGCGCAACGCGTGCGCACGGGGGCGGCCACCTGCGCGCACAGCTAGCGCAGGTGGGGCGGCAGTTGGCGCGTGGTGTGGCGCAGCCCCGTGAGCGACGTGCGCGCACGGGTGTTGGCCAGTGGGCGCAACGCCCGCCGGCCAGCATGCGCAGGGGCATGTGCGACAGGCGCGCATCCCATACCGCATGCTGCACGCACGGTGGAGCCGCACGCTGCGCGAGGCGGCGAGCGCAGCGGCGCAGGGCAGAAATTTTTTTTTTTAATTTGAAATTTGAGATCTAATGCAATACAATTACAATTTTATGTATTCACATATCCGAGCCAAAGCTCTTATACCACTGTTGGCACAGCGGCGGATCCGGATCCCGCTCCCGGGGCGCAGCGGAAGATATCAAAATTTTGCACCGGGAACGGTCAATACATAACAATAATAGCAATAAAACATCCATAGGGTGTTTATATTTGGTACCTTGCTGGCGTCTAGGCGCCTGGCTCCGATCAATTTCATGAGAAAATTGTCACTTCAACGGTTGGCGGTTGTCGTTATCCGAATCCGGTCCACGACTGAAATCACGATCCCTTTGTCGGTCTTCACTAGAAAACACGACAAATGTTTCACGGACGGAATCTCCACGTCAAGATGGTCGGAACAAGTCCAACCACGGCAGGCGGCGGAGCACGACGGTGGGCGGCGGCGCACGACAGCGGGTGGCGGCGCACGACAACGGGCGGCGGCGCGAGGGAGGGTGCGGCGGTCGTGTGGAGAAAGGAGGAGAGGGGACGGATACTTTAGGGTTTTGGAGTAGTAGAGTTTTTTCATGCAAACCCTAGGTCATGTGTTTATAGACTTGTGATGGGCTTGAACCGGCCCAATAGGCCTGGTCAGGCCTAGTCCCGTATGAACATTCGGTTCAACTGCATCACCGTGGCTCCATCATACTTCCGATCGACGATCAGATTCGACCGATCTACACAGTTTACAAAACTGAGTATTATGATGCGAAAACAATTTTTCAGACCACCTAGTCCAAAATTTCAGTTTAGCCCCTCCAAGTTTCAAGGATAGTCAAACTAGCCCAAACTTTAGAGAAATTGCATTTTGACCCCTGTTGAATTTTAGGAAGTCGCACTTCCATCCTTCCTCCTCCTATGCTCAACAAATTGAGCTCAATTTCCATGCGGCAATCGAGAAACCAGTACTTGTGTGACCCTCAATGGTTTAGGGATACAGGTAGCCGTGGGCCCACAACATGTGTGACTCCAAAACCATATTTTCGGACTAGCCCATCGGATCATGGTAAAGAGCCTAGCAACATCGCCCCATGATCCCCTAGGTATCACTGATAGTGGCTGCAAGAACCAGTCGATCATGGTTAGCGTACAGTACGGTCCTTTCAACACATATATCTCAATCAGATCAACGACCATTGGTAAATCGAGAGTCGCTAGAGATCCAATAACCATGCATACATCTTGGAGATCAAATAGTGATATCGCGTGTGTTACTAGGTAAACCCATTTACCTAAAACACATCTAGTACTCTGGCCAGAGATTTATGACACTATTATCTCCTCAGATAGAATAGGATATCCACGCACAAAGGCAAGCGGTGAATCCTCGACAACGAAGCATCGACTCCTACATGCATCGGGACCTCACCCAATCCCGCCACCTGATGACCCAAACTAAGTCGTAAACGGGTCAAAGTGAGGCACCTATCATGTAGAGTCTCATGTTCAGAACATCACAATGTTCCCTAACAATGAAACGTGGTACTTCACATCGCAGATGCTAGTCTCAAGCTCGGGCGGTCTTATCCTCATTTTGACGGCCCAATCTACTAGGACGAGTTTAGAATACACAGTGACTATTAGATGTGTTACATGATAGCCATCATATCCACAATCACATCTAACATACACTATGGTGCATTCTAGGTCTTTATCCAACACAATTGTTAACATTATAAATAATGAAGATAAAGAATGCCATAAAAGAATACTAATTTAATAAATAAAGATCGTTATACAAAGAGTCAATAAGAACCCACACGCCAAAAGTTGGCTAGTTGGGCATCTACTCTAACATTATCCTCATTTTGACGGCCCAATCGACTAGGAACGAGTTTAGAACACACAGTGACTATTAGATGTGTTTCATGATATCCATCATATCCACTATTGCATCTAACATACACTATGATGTATTCTAGGTCTTTATCCAACACAATTGTTAACATTATAAAATAATGAAGATAAAGAATGTCATAAAATAATACGAATTTCATAAATAAAGATCGTTTTAAAAAGAGTCAATAAGAACCCACACGCCACAATTTGGCTAGTTGCGCACCTAATCTAACAATCTCCCACTTGCCCTAAAGCCAACTACTCATCAGACGCAATCCCATTGTTTCGTGAAGTTTTTCAAACAACGGTCCTGGCAAGGGCTTCGTAAGTGGATCAGCAATGTTGTCTGCAGAGAAGACTCTCTCGACTGCTATGTCACCTCTAGTCACAATATCCAAGATTATGTGGTATTTCCTCAGTATATGTTTGTATCTTTGGTGAGACCTAGGCTCCTTTGCTTGCGCAACGACACCCGTGTTTTCATAGTACACCGGGACTGGACCAACTCCTTCAGGGATTACGCCCAACTCTTGGACGAAATTCCTCACCCAAACCGCCTCTTTAGCAACAGCTGATGCTGCGATGTACTCAGCCTCAGTGGTTGAATCCGCGATGGTGTCTTGCTTGGAACTCTTCCAAGAGACACCACCACCATTGAGCTTGAATACAAAACCAGAGGTTGACTTCGAATCATCCACATCACATTGGAATCTAGAATCAGTGTAGCCTTTCAATTTCAGTTCACCACCCCCATAGACCATGAACATATTCTTAGTCCTTCGTAAGTACTTAAGAATATCTTTCACAGCCTTCCAATGCATCTGGCCGAAGTTGGCTTGGTAGCGGCTCGTGACACTCAAAGCATATGCGACATCTGGTCTAGTTGAGATCATGCCATACATAATACTACCTATTGCCGAGGCATATGGCAAACGTGTCATACTCTCTATCTCCTCACCAGTCTTTGGACACATAGACTTAGATAGAGTGACCCCGTGGCACATAGGTAGGTGTCCTCTCTTGGACTCTTCCATAGAAAATAGCTTAAGTATGGTATCGATGTAGGTTGCTTGGGTGAGTCCGAGCATCCTTTTCGATCTATCTCTATAGATCTGTATTCCTAGAATATAGGATGCTTCACCCATGTCCTTCATCGAGAATCTACTAGACAACCATACTTTAGTGGACTGCAATATTCCTACATCATTCTCAATGAGTAGGATGTCATCAACGTAAAGTACAAGAAAAGTCACAGCATTTTTAACTACCTTCTTATACACACATGGCTCCTCGGGTTTCTTGATAAAATGAAATTCTTTAATTGTTTCATCTAATCTCAGGTTCCAACTTCTCGATGCTTGTTTGAGACCGTAGATCGATCTCTGAAGTTTGCATACTTTATGCTCACTTCCTACAGATGTGAAACCCTTAGGCTGCGTCATATAGATCTCTTCCTTAATGTTTCCATTAAGGAACGCAGTTTTCACATCCATTTGCCATATCTCATAGTTGTACCATGCGGCTATGGCTAGTAGGATTCTAATTGACTTGAACATTGCGACTGGTGAGAAGGTTTCGTCATAGTCAACACCTTGTATTTGAGTGTAATCTTTCGCGACCATTCGTGCCTTGTAGGTCAGTACCTTACCATCAGGCCCAAGCTTTCTATTGTATATCCATTTACACCCAATAGGAACTATTCCTTCGGGAGGATTAACAAGAGTCCAAACTTGGTTTGAATGCATTGAGTCAATCTCAGATTGCATCGCTTCAAGCCACAAATTAAAATCAGCATCGGAAATCGCCTCCTTGAAAGTTCTTGGATCACATCCAATAGTTTGATCACTTTATTCATCTTCAAGGAGGAACCCATATCTAACAGGAGCACTAGGAACCTTTTCAGATCTCCTAGGTGTGTCCATATCAAGTATTGGCACTTGAGGTGCGGGAGACTCACTTGGTACTTCAGTTGGTTCTCGAACCTCTTCGAGTTTTACTATCTTGCTTTTTTTATCAAGTAGAAATTCCCTTTACAGAAAGGTGTCATTTATAGAAACAAGCACTTTTGTTTCATTGGGATAGTAGAAGTAGTATCCAATAGAATTATTTGGATACCCAACTAAGTAACATAAGATGGATCTATTATCCAGCTTATCTCCCACTGTCTGCTTCACGTAAGAAGGACATCCCCAAATCCTCAAGTATGAGTATTTGGGTGGCTTGCCCATCCATATCTCATATGGAGTTTAACCACCGCCTTGGTGTGGACATTGTTCAACAACAATACCGTCGTTTCGAGTGCATAGCCCCAAAACGATGCAGGAAGTTTAGTGAAACTCATCATAGATCGAACCATGTTCATCAAGGTTCGGTTACGACTTTCCGATATACGATTGAGCTGTGGTGTGACCGGAGGGGTCCACTGTGAGAGAATCTCATTCTCTTTAAGATAGTCTTGAAACTCGGTACTCAAGTATTCTCCACCTCGATCGGATCGAAGTGTTTGATCACTTTTTCCCAATTGATTTTCCACTTCAGCCTTGAATTCTTTGAACATTTCAAAGGATTCAGTCTTGTGCTTCATTAAGTACAAGTACCCATACCTAGAGTGATCATCGGTAAAGGTGATGAAGTAGGTGTGCCCGGACTTAGTACCACTGCTAAGTGGGCCACACACATCAGTGTGGATCAAATCCAATAGGCCTTCAGCACGTTCAGCTTTGCTCGTGAAGGGCAACTTAGTCATTTTTCCCTTGAGACAAGACTCACAAGTTGGTAGGGAGTTAATGTCAGACATATCAAACATGTCACTCCTAATAAACTTGTTCATCCTACTTAAGGAAACATGACCTAGCCTAGCGTGCCAAAGTTGTGCCGGGTTCAAACTATCGTTTTTCCTTTTTATTGTTGTTGCATGTGTTTCCACATCGCGAGTTGGAACTTCTTTTAATTTTAAGGTGTATAGATCGTTTTCGCGTTCCTCAATTCCAATCAAACATTCATTCTTGTATATATTGCAAATCAAATT
>KV013954.1:84001-100129 GCA_001598015.1 Dorcoceras hygrometricum
TCATTGCAGATATGAGATCCACATCCGGTATCAAGTACCCAAGAAGTCGAATTAAGAGACATATTTATTTCGATGTAGAACATACCTTTTGCAGTTCGCAACTGCTCGAGGTAATCCTTACAGTTCCTCCTCCAGTGTCCAGGCTTGTGATAGTGGTGGCAAACATCCTCAGATTTGTTCGGTTTTGAATTCCTTGCATTGGGCTTCTTGGCGGGCTTTTCCTCTTTCGTAGGGGCAGAACGCTTCTTATCCTTGTGTTTGGTCCCCTTCTTCGCAGAGGAAGAAGAGCCCATAAGGAGGACGGGCTTGTCCTTCTTTATGGTCCCCTCGAACACGACAAGCATGTTTACCACCTCTTCAAGGTTGGCTTTCAGCTTGTTCATGTTAAAGTTGACCACAAAGGGGTCGAACGCAGCATGGAGGGAGAGAAGAAGCAGATCCACAGACAACTCATGTGGAAACGTGATATCAAGGCCCACTAGATTCTCAATGAGCCCAATCATACGAACCCCATGCTCGCGGACCGAAATCCCATCGTGCATGCGGCTCGTCATGAGCTCCTTGATAGTAGTGAACCTCTCAGTCCGAGAGTTCTCCACATACAGTTCCTTGAGATAAAGGTGTATGACAGCAGCATACTCCGTCTTCTCAAAGCGCCGCTACATTTCGTTGGAAATTGATGCTATCACATAGCACCGTACCTTAAGCTCGTCATCCCACCATTTGTCCAGCTTTGCCAGCTCCTCAGGACTGGCATCAGCAGGGGCTTCCTTCGGAGGGGTCTTCTCTAGCGTGTAGAGAAGTTTGTCCGAAGCCAAGACAATCTTGAGGTTTCGAAGCCAACCTTGGTAGTTCAAACCAGTGAACTTGTTGCTATCCAGTATAGCAGCAAGTGGATTTTTGATTGAAGACATTGTAATAGCAGTTTATACTGAAAAGAAAACAGACATACATTACGAACTATTCATGAAAAACGTTAAGACATAAAAACATGGTCATTTAGTTTTATGAATTACCCTCCCACTATTTTAACGATTTCACCACCCTCTAAATGAAATCAAGAAATCAAGTTTCCTTAGTCGGTACACAGAGTCCAATCAAGAAATCATGGTCCTGAATAATATCAGCCAACCATGAGCCTCAAAAGGTAGAGCCCAATTGCAACAGGTGCAACCTCCATGTATTTACCTCACGTCCAGTAAGGGCCCAATAATATGACGCCGATTACTATCACGTGCCAAGATGACCCATCAATGTTGAGTTGTGATGGACGGTCCCCTTAATGTCCCCAATAATATGAGCCAACGTTAAAGGGAGTTCCAACCAACTTACAGCAAGTGTCAATGACATGTACAACTTTTCGGCATACATAACCCCCTCAATAATATGAGCCGAACCATGTGTACGGGTAGCATCGACGTACACCCATTATTGATGGAAGGTTGGAAATTTTAAACAATATTAAAATTCCCTTAGCTTATCGAATAAACTTTTAATCTTGATATAAATTTTAAATCAAATTTAAAATGAAGGATTTTAATTTTAAAATTTGGTCTCAATAATTTTAAATCAAATTTAAAATAACGGATTCAACAGATATATATCATATATAAAAATGGGATGATCGATAAGCGAGAGTTATGCGATCCGTGGTTGCCAAGCACGGATCTAGGTCCAATCCTAGGTGATATGCAGTATGCAAATGCAATCCTATTACATAAGCTTCCAATTTTACAAATCTTGGATCTTCAATATCTTTGATCATCATCTCCACCATCTTCAAAATTATCCTCCCATTAAGTCTAATATTTACATTTAAATAGCAATGACAAGTAGGTATACAATTTAAAGGGGTGGGAACGGGCCATAAACCAGGCCCACTTTGAAAAAAATATCAACAATATTACAACCAAAATTTGTAAAACCTAGCATACACCTAACACATTGGGCATTGCTCTCGATCATCCCAAAAAATATCAATTCAATAAATTGACATAAATAAAATAATCAAATCAAACTTGATATTATCCAACAAAATCGCATTAAATATAAAATCATATTTTATAAATAAAATCTTATTTTGTTATTTAAATTGCATCATTTTGGGCTCAAAACAATTTTAGGTCCAAAATCTCAAAATTTTCAAAAATTAATTTTGATCCGACCAAAAAAGCCCAATATCAAGTACTGGCCCAAAAACCCCTCGGGCCGCCCGGGACAGGCTCGGAAAAACCCTAAAATTCAAAAACAGTCGTCTCATCTCCGCCCCGGAACCACCGCATGGGCGGTGCACCTCAGAAGTGAGTTTTTGGATAAAGTTGCTTGGACATCAGAAGTGATAAATTTTTGGGCTATTTATGTAACAGAGCTTTCAGATATCGAAACAGTATCAGTAAGCATTCAGTTGTTTCATTCAGATGTTACCAGTACACAAGTATCTCTATATATTCAGTAGTGACAGCTATGAATACACAAGCAGCGGCGAGATAGCGACTTATTGCAAGGCAGAAAGAAATGTTTTAACAGAAAGAGCTTTCAGGCGTAAGGAACGAACAACTTCAAATGCTACCATATGTTTAAATTGGAAAGAATCAATGGTTGCGATTGGATCGTACAAATGCCTGGAATTAAGGAGACAATGTCAGAGCTATTTTGGGCGATTGTACACAGTATACAGAGGACGTTATACGACGTTTGATCAAATATGGATATACGACAATTTGGCTCTGATGAAGCGCAGATTACCATTTCGTGGAGCAGGATATACGGTTGTACTATGAACATATATTCAAAAAGGGATTTTGTTTCCTTAGGCGAATTTTAATGACCGTTGAGATCAAAAGGGTATAAAAGGCTGAAGAATTCAAATTGAGAAACACACTGCTAATTCTCCTATCCTCGCCTATTCTACGTCTTCATCGTTCTCGAGCTTATTACCTATTTGACGCTATCTTTCAAAAGCTCACATAGTTACTGGAAATTCACACTGCAAAAATTATTTGAAGTTCCAGTGCTTTCAATCTCGAAGAACAGTTTCTTAGTTGTTCTTAATAGCTTAATCTTCGAGATATCATCTTCTGATTCACTTTTGTGAATTGAGCTTCATAGTATAGAAACCAGAAGATTTTTACAGTCTCAAAACCATTGTATTTCATTGTTATCATTCAGATTGAGTCTGTAACGAACTGGCTGTTTAAAGCAGTTCGAAAAATTCTAAGTGTTGTAAACAGAAGCTGCGTCTGCTTGTTGATTGGAGTTTCTAGGAGTTCACCTGAAGCAAGGTCGGTGATTGGGTGTTTACAGTGTCTGTATTCATCAAAGCCTTCTAGTGGAACCTTCTTGAAAAAGAAAGAAGGGGAGACGTAGGATTTGATATTCGAACTTCCATAAACAAACTATCGACCTTGAACTTTTACTTTACTGCATTTATTTATCATTACACTGTTCACATATTGATCGAATTCTGTCAGGCCCCGTGCTAATCACACAAGATTACAGCACATAATCACGGAAGCGTAAAAATCGGGCTTAAATGTTTCGAAATAATATGGGCCTGAACTCAAAACATACATTCCAAATATCAATACTCAAAATATAAGTTAACTCAAACTCATACAATACAGGTAACAACATATATCAATCATCAACGATCCCCAAAATACATAAAGACGCAGGGCATCCCCTGGTTCAATACATAATAAAAATAGACTAGGACTCAAGGAAACGGGGATCGACCAGATGGCACTCCACTCTATCCAGCTTGGTTACCTAAAGATCCTGCAAATGTGTAACACAGACCCAAACAACACAAAAGCAGGAAAACAAATACGAGGTCAAGCCTCAGTACGAAGAGCCATCAAAATAGCTAATCATGCAACATGCTATAATCAATGCCATGAAAAGCATGAGGGCTATCAAGGGTCGGATAGCTAAACCAGTGTATCAACTGGCAAATCATCTCAGTCAAGCCTCTATACCACGCACGGTGTATCAACCGGGAAAATCATCGGTCCGTGATCTTTAGAGCCCGTCAGCCCATCATAGCTCGGTGGTATTCAGACACAACCAATCAGTCGGTCACCACTCCGATTATAGCTTTGGACTTTTCAGGCACAACTCATCAGTCGGCCAGTCGCAACGTGGCTCTCAAATCAGTTCATCAATCAATCTATCAATCAGGCTCAAGATGTATGCGTGTATGCCAATTCAATATTCAATGCACAATGCATACAATTCAATACGTGAAAAGAGAATGTAAAACTCAATCAATTCACAAGCTGTATCACGTAAATCACAGAAGCATATCAGCAGATTTCACAACATCAATCACAGCCATGTTCACACTCAAAGCTATTAAATCTGCTCAATTCGTACCTCCAACGGCTGATTTCTATCTCAACAGATATAACAAGGCACGGCAATTCCAACCAGCGCCAACCAGCTTTCACCTGGCTCCCTCAACCATGGCAGAAGCTATCCTAAATCTCAAATCTGTTAAGGAAACTCATACTCAGTTCATATCTAGCTCAAATATGAACTTCAATACATAATTTCCTACGACCAAGAACTCGAATCCGGTTCTACCTCTAAACAAAGTACTAACAGTCAATACTAAGCTCAAAATAGTAGGAATTCCTTACCCAGAAGCTGAAACCAGCGGAAGAACTATCAAATTCCACTGTACGAAGAAACCAGCAATTTCGTAATCCTCTCCAAAGTCGTTCTACAGCCTCAACTGGGTATCAATCAGAATAGAAACTCACAAAGAATTCAGCGCCACCAAAATCGCTCAAATCAACGGCGGAGAACGGCGGCAATCGACGGAAATGAATTACGATGAACAATAGCTATCGAGGGATTCGAAGATGGATGTTGAGTTAAGCATGCATGGGTGAGAGCAGTACTGGGATGGGTGACCTGCTGGGAAGTTCTCGTACGTCAAGCTGCTGACGTTGCGCCGCTTGATCTGGTTGGCCATGTGGGCTGTAAAAATATGATTCCAGTTCTTAACGGGTAATACTATCTCTGCTGGGGATAGGGCTGGCGGTAGGGAAAGGGTAAGACTGATCTCTAAGGGAATTGAGACAGCACCAGCAGTTAGACACGCACCTCCCCTGACTCATGGGCCTAACAGCCCAACCCTAACGCACACAATAGGTGCACTCTGCGCTGCCACATTATAAAGAAATAAAGTTGCACCTTGGCTAACAGCTATAGCTTTTGGCCTAGTGGTAAGCGCTTGATCCTAACAATTGGTATCAGAGCCTGCGCATCTCAGTTATTGAACAGTTGTTGTTTGTGCGTTATTATGTCTCAATATGTCTACTTCTCACCAAAAATTCCCATGTTTTCCAAGGAGGACTACGATGATTGGAAGATTCGCATGCAGGCGCATCTGGCTGCTCTAGATGACGAAATGTGGGTGGTTATCACTGAAGGGCCGCTGAAAATAATGAAGCCGAATTTAGCTTTTGCTATATCCAATGACGAGCCTCAGTTTCTAGAGAAGAGCAGACATGAGTAAACTAGTGAAGACAAGAAGAAAGCCAATCTGGACAATGTGGCTAGGGACATTCTATACAAGACGCTGGACAAGGACAAAAACATGTTCAGCAAAATCAAAACCTGCGCCACAGATAAAGATATTTGGGAAAAGCTAACTCAAATATGTGAAGGAAGCGACGAAACAAAAGAGAACAAGCTGATGCTCGCTCAGCAGAAGTATGAATCCATTAATATGAAGGATGGAGAGACGATGACTGAGTTTGATGAAAGGTTCAGCGCTGTGGTAATAGAGCTGACCAGTCTTGGAAAAGAGTATAGTAATCGTGAGCTGGCGTTGAAGGTCATGAGAGCGTTGCCCAGGGAGTGGGACGTAAAGACAATGGCGATGAGGGAGTCCAAAGATTTGAACAAGCTGGAGCTGCATGACTTGTTTGCCAATCTAAAAGCCTATGAATTCGAGTTGGAGACAAGAGCAGAAGTTGGACCCTTGACATCTCAGCCGACAAAAGCATTAGCTGCTGCAACTACTGAACAGTGCTCTCCAAGCACAAGCAAGACAGCTGATCAACTCAGCGATGACGTCATGTCCCTCTTTGTCAAGAAGTTTTGGAAATACTTGAGAAGATCCTATAACCCTTATGCTCCTTACAATAATCATAAAAATGATAAAGCTGTATCTGATATGAAATGCTTTAACTGTGAACGTCCAGGGCATTTTGCAGCTGAGTGCAACAGACCCAAGAAAGACGAAAGATACAAGCGAGATGACAAGAGAACTGATGATAGATACAAGAAGGAGGATCGATACAACAGAGATGACAAATCTGATGAAAGAGTTATGGACAGATCGAAGGAGAGATCCAAAGATAGACGGATGAGGATACGAGGTGATAAGAGGACCAGCCGCAAGCATGATCGCAAAGTACTGGTGGCTGATGAAAGCACCAAAAGCTGGGCGAACACTGATTCAGAATCTTCATCCAGCAGCTCCTCATCAAGCGATAGTGAACAGGAGGAGGTTCACTGTCTCATGGCTGACAAAACATCAGATGACGAGGTATTTGACTTCTCTAATGTTGAATTTACACGAGAAGACCTTGTCAGTGCACTAAATGACATGGTCAAAGAGTACAAGAAGCTTTCTCACTCATTCGAGGAAGTTAACGCTGAAAACAGTGATTTGAAAAATAGTTCAGCTGAACCAAGTGCCGTTGAACTTGGTGAAGCTGACAGTTTGAAATTCGAGCTGAGTAAGCTGACAGCTGAGAATGAATTGTTGAGAGAAGAGTCTAGTGAGCTCAAAGATGAAATTGAAACACTAAATGAGCTTGTAAGCTCCTGGAACAAGTCTTATCGTTCTCTCCATAAGCTGCAAGAAAGCCAAAAGTCATTATATGATAGAACATGTTTGGGTTTCAATAATAGCGAAGACAACGAAGGAGAAACAAGTACTCAGTCACAGCCGGCATATGACAAGTTCAATAAAATGAGCTTTGTCAAAGCCAACATGATATATGACTGCTGTGAGTCGATGACATATGATGACCAGACCTCTCAGAGGTTGAATCATAATGGAAAAGCTGGTATCGGCTTACAAAAACCTGAGAACTCCAAGCCAAGCTGGCTAAAGAAAAAACTGGACAAAGACAAAGCAAAAGCTGGTCGAAAGTCATTTGTTCCCAACCAGCCATGGCGTAGTTCAACGAAGGTAAAGTCTGGTTGGAAAAAGGTTCAGCCTAAGAGAGATCTAAGTGGTCAAAGTATGAAATCAAAGCTCAACAGATCTCATAGTACTTATGCACAGACACTGATGGACTCGTATAATGGAAGAACTGTAATGGTAATTCAAGTATGGGTCCCGAAAGGGGTAATCCGATCAGGACCCAAGTAAAATTGGGTACCAAAAGCTGGTTTTATGATTGAAGGATAACAGGTACGAACCAGCTGATGTATAAAACTTATGGTATATGGATAGCGGCTGTGCGCGACACATGACAGGAAATCAAAAGCTTCTATCAGACGTCATTCCACACAAAGGCGCAAAGATAGTCTTTGGTGATAACGCATACGGTAACACTATGGGTAAGGGTAAGCTTATCCACGGTAACATCTCCATTTCAGACGTCTTAGTTGTTGATAATCTTCGTTACAAATTGATTAGCATTAGTCAGCTGTGTGACAAAGGTTATATAGTCCAGTTTCAACAACACACATGCACGGTTCAGAGTCCAAGTGGTCTGACTGTATTGGTAGGAAAATGTTCGGGGAATACCTACATAATCGATTGGTCAAATCGGTTGGAATCTGAGCAGCTGTGCCTTGCAGCTGGTTTTTCCAAGAGCTGTATGTGGCATCAAAGAATGAATAATCTTTCATTCAAAACACTTGCTAAGCTGAGTCAACATGATATGGTTTCTGGTCTGCCAAAAATCAGTTTTTCTAAGGATAAGATCTGTGCAGCCTATCAGCTGGGCAAGAAAATTAAATCTACTTTCAAAAATAAAGGCGGAAAACGTTCTTCCCATTGCCTTGAGATCTTGCATATGGATCTCTTTGGTCCTATTTCCGTAACGAGCTTAGGGGGAACGAATTACACCCTTGCAATTGTTGATGATTTCACAAAATATAATTGGGTGTTGTTTTTAAAGCAAAATCTGAAATCGCCGACCAGCTGATACGTCTTTTAAAACGTTTACCAAATGACAGATCTTGTTCAGTCAACCGGATAAGAAGTGATCGCGGTACTGAGTTTTTAAATTCAAAATTAACTTCTTATCTGGAAGACTTAGGGATAAAGCATGAGCTTTCAGCAGCTAGAACTCCTCATCAAAACTGGTTAGCTGAAAAGAGAAACCGCACTTTAAAAGAAGCTGCTAGATCTATGATTGCATATTCCGGTATTTCACAAAAATTCTGGGCAGTAGCAGTTAACACAGCGTGTTATACTCAGAACAGATCATTGATTAATAGGATGCACGATAAAACCCCATATGAGATCTGGCATGGCAAGAAACCTGATATTTCTTATTTCAGGGTGTTTGGGTGTAGATGTTTCATTCATAATAATGGCAAGAAGCATCTAACAGCTGTTTTCAACAATCGAAGCTTGACAGTTGAGGAATCATCACATGTGGTGTTTGATGAAACCAGTTTCAAATCAAATTCAGCTGCAAGCCTACATGTTTTGTGTTCACGTCTGGAGTCAACAAGTCTTGAAGAATCAGACGTCGACGTGCCACAAAGATATTCAACTGAATAACAACCAGCAGTGGACACATCGAACATTAATGCACAACAAGATCTGACAGGTAACCCAGTAGTCATTGATTTAACTAACAATGATTCTATACAGGGTCAGATCTTCCCAAGTGTACCAGCTGCTGGAGGTGTAGCGACAAATGTTCAACCAGATGACGATCAATCAGATGTTGCTCCCATAGACGTTGATAAACCAGATGTTGCGCAACCAGTCGCAAGCGGTTCTCCATTTGTTTCAAGAAAAACGTCTGAAGTACCAGTTGCTAGCACAAATTATCAATTGGTTTCTTCACCACAGCTGGACAACAAGGTGCGAGCACATCATATCATTCGGTATTAAGACCAACATCTGGACAACCAGTCGCAAGTGATCATCAAGTGGTATCCAGACCATCAACTGAAACAAGAGCTGATCCTAGCTCACATCTTGAACAACAATCACAACAGCTGGAAGCAGACGCACAAGCCAACAATGCTCAACATCAATTGGCGTCAGCTGATCCAGCAGTTGCAAACCAGCCAGCGACACAGGGGGAACAAGGATCAAATCCAATTGGACTTGATCTCCGGTGGAATAAAAATCATCCACCCGAGCAAGTCATAGGTAATTTCGAATCCCCTGTTCGCACACGAGTCCAGCTAATGCATGATCATTTTGATTCCGCATTCATCTCACATATAGAGCCTAAGCAGATAGATGAGGCCTTAGCTGACCCCAGCTGGATAGATGCTATGCAAGAAAACTTAATCAGTTTAATAATAATGTATGGACACTTGTACCTAGACCCTCTAACCATTCAGTTATAGGAACTCGATGGGTCTTAGGAACAAACTGAATGAAGATGGCGTAGTTACTAGAAACAAAGCTAGGCTGGTAGCGCAAGGATTTAGGCAAATGGAAAGAATAGATTTTGATGGACCTTCGTACGAGTTAGCTAGATTAGAAGCCATCCGCATGTTTCTTGTCATATGCTGCATTTAAAGACTTCAAAGTCTTTAAGATGGATGTTAAGAGTGCCTTTCTTATTGGCGTCTTAACAGAGAAAGTGTATGTTGCACAACCTCCTGGCTTCGTAAATCATACACATCCAGACTTTGTTTACAAACTAGATAAAGCTCTGTATGGGTTGAAGCAAGCACCCAGAGCTTGGTATGATACACTGTCAAAATTTCTCATTGAGAATAACTTCACTATAGGCACAGTAGATAATACGCTGTTTAAATTTGTTAAAGATGACCATATTTTATTAGTTCAAATCTATGTTGATGATATTATTTTTGGGTCAACTAACCCCAAACTGTGCAAGAAGTTTTCGAAGTTGATGCAGGACAAATTTGAGATGAGAATGATGGGGGAGCTGACGTTCTTTCTGGGCTTACAAGTACGACATCTGGAAAATGGAATCTTCATTAACCAAGCTAAATACACGAAAGAACAGCTGAAGAAATTTGGCATGGGCAATTGCTCAGCAGCTGCTACTCCAATGAGCTCATCAATTAAACTAGATAAAGACGAAGCTGGTACTGCCATTGAGGTATCTCTTTATCGTGGTATTATAGGATCTTTGCTATACTTAACTGCTAGCAGACCAGACATCATGTTTGCTGTCTGTGCGTGTGCTAGATTCCAAGCAGAGCCAAAGCAATCGCATTACATAGCTGTAAAGCGAATATTGAAATATCTTAAGGGTACTTCCAACGTGGGTCTTTGGTATCCCAAAGACTCAGGATTTCAACTGATCGGTTATAGTGATGCAGACTACGCAGGATGCAGGATTGATCGCAGGAGCACAAGTGGGACTTGTCAATTTTTAGGGGATCGACTAATTTCTTGGTTTAGTAAGAAGCAGACGTCTATCGCAACGTCAACAGCTGAGGCAGAGTATCTTGCAGCTGGTAGCTGTTGTGCTCAAATCCTTTGGATACAACATCAGCTGAAGGACTATGGAGTTGATGCTTCTGAAGCGCCTATTCTCTACGACAATACCAGTGCCATCGCAATCACCCAAAATCCAGTACTGCATTCAAGAACAAATCACATCGACATCAGGCACCATTTCATAAGGGACCATGTGCTCAAGAAAAAGACGTCCGGCTGGAGTATGTGTCGACTGAGCAGCAAGTAGCTGACATCTTCACAAAGCCTCTACCAGACGCTAAGTTTTCTTATTTTAGAAACATATTAGGTCTCCTTTAATTTCCTTGATTGTCTGTGAGCTAACGCATTTTTGCAGGTTGTCAGCTGTCGCTTGAATCAGCTGTAAGTCTTTTGTTCAGGGAGAACGCTAAGACTTTCAGCTGAGGCAAGTTTCTCGCGTTGGAAGATTATCAGTCGTAGTGGGAACCAGGAGCTGAATTGTTAAGCGCGACGTCAGCTGAATATGTTACGACTGGACACACTCAGTTGTTACATATATACAGCTGATGCTTATTTGTGATCAGCTCCTGCCACCCTCAACGATATATTCAATCAGCAGTAATGTTATTATAATTGTTGCACCAGCTGTGGCAATATCAAACTTGGCGCGAGTTTTTAACTTAACTTATTGTATGATTAAAATTTATTTGAAAAATTTTACACTGTACGGTTAAAATATTTTGAAAATATCTTCAAAATCATTTCCAAAACTGTACGCGCCAATGGATGATTGACACGTGTTGTCATCATTCGAAAAGTCACATCTACATCTTCTCTCTCCAATAACTTTTTGCATTCCATAGAATTATTTACGGCGTTTCTTTTACTATTCTCGTTTTACCTTGCATAACTTGCTCTCTGGTATTCCTTTGCGCTCGTATTCTCTTGTGTTCTCTTGCACCTATTTTTCAGGAAATCTCTCGCAATCTATAAATGGAATCTTCGTACTTAAACAACACTCTTCATGTCAACCTTGAATCTGTTTTGGCCATGGATGACCCAGGTATGGTGTCTATGTTTCAAGCCCTAATGGCATCTGGCCTAGAGAGATTTTTGGGCTGTCCCGCAGTAATCTATGAAGCTGCTTTGGTCGATTTCTTTGAGAATTCTTCAGTTTGAGATGGTGTGGTTGTCAGTATAGTGCATGGGGTTATAGTGGAGATTTCCTAATAGTTGTTTGCTGAGACGTTTGAACTTCCGGTAGAAGGTTTGTCAGAGTTATCAAAGATTCCCAAGGATCTAGTATTTGATGCGAGGAGCATTGTATCCCTGTTTGGCGAACCGGTCAGTACTTCAGGAAAGAAGCGAGAAATGAAGTTTTAGTACCGTCTTCTCTGTGACATTATGGCCAAGACCATATCGGTAAAGGCCGGGTCCTTTAATTCAATCACCATGGAGAAGTTTTTGATGCTGACGGAAATCGTCTGTGGAGTGAGGATCAACTGGACCAGTATATTGTTCAATATTCTTAAGAAGATGGTGACTCCAGGATCAAAGCAAGCCAAGGGCTATGCCGTTCAGAACAGTCTCTTACTGGAAAATGTTCCAAACCTAGAACTGGGAGAATCTTTGGAGCTTCCCTCTTCAAAGATTTTAACAGACAAGACAGTTCATCGCTACATTGTTCTAAATGATAAAGTTGGTGCAGAAGAAGTGGCTGCTGCACCACAGGTGAAGAAGGAACCCAAGAAACAAGCTGCGTCTAAGAAAATACCAGCTGCTACTGCTGTTGGAGAGCCAGTTCTGAAGAAGAAGAGGACGATGAAGAAGAAATCTGGCTTTTCACAAGAAAATTTGGAGATTGTGGTAGGGGCACAGGAAGCCGTGCCCATACAAATCATTGCGCCAATTCCTGCCGCACCAGCTGCTGATGAAACTACTGAACAACCAGCTGCTGCGGGTGAGACCAGTGTGCAAGAACCAGCTTCTGAGCATATAGATGAAAAGTTGGAAGTACCAACAGCTGATGAGGAGATCGTTGTTGAGAATATCACTGAACCAGCAGTAGAACCCACTGCTGAGGAGGCAAGACCCACGCCTGCTGATGCCGTGGTCTTTATAATTGAGCAAGTGTTGGCTGAAACCGCTAATGTTGAAGTTGATGAGGAAGAACATGGAGTTGGTATATCTGGCGTTGGAGATCAAACTGCCGAAACAGCTGATACGGAAAAACATTGGTTTGACTTACCATATGAGGATATAATTGCCCAAATGGATGCTGAAAGACCAGTTGTCACTGCTAGTGACACTGATGAAGAGATGGAAACCATTGATGCTGGTACTGGTGTTTGAGACCAGCAGTTATGGAGTTTTGTTGCGGCTGATAGCATGACAGATGCTGCAGCTGATTGTTTTGTGCAGACACTGGAGGAAATGGAGATGAGTGATGATGACCAGTCAATGGGTGAGAGGATCGCTGAAGATGAGGATATGTCTTTAAAAGATATCATAATGACAATTCCAGTAGACATCCCATTGCCTTCTGCTGGCATGGAAATAACTAATATTACATTGGGGAAGGATATCAAAATTCCAGGAGTTGATGAACGAACCTGGTACCTGGCCAATCTTCCTAAGATCAAACCGGAGGAAAAAGGGAAGAAGCCTCTCCTGGAGAAAGACCCAATTCAGGGCAATCCGGTGAAGGAACAAATTTTGTTAATTCTTGCTGATATTGAGTGTCTTGTCCAGTTGCGGGAGAAGACTATAGATGAAGTTGCTAAATTCTTTTATTCTTTCAGCTTTAAGAGGTTAACAAAGCTACAAATAGATGATTCTTATTTTGCTAAGGAGGAACTTGTGTTGTCTTGGGCTGAAGCAGAGTCGACAGGAGTAGCCCTTCAACGGCGAATGTATATATTGCTGAAATACAGAGAGTTGCTGCTAAGAAAATTTTTGGAGGGCAGAAAATATTTTGCCCCCGGAGATGGTTCGTTTGCAGTTGACCTCAAAATCATGGATAGATTATCTGATATTCATTCTTTTGTGTTAGAAGAGTTGAAGGAACAGGCAAAAGCACATGGTCTTACGTGGGAGAAGACGTGCTGCTCGAAGTTTTTTGAAGGGCGCCCACGTGATCGCGGTGCCGTCATTGCCCAAACCAACACCAACACTCCATATAAATGCTGGATTAGAACTATGATTCTCGTTTATGGAGTTTGGGTCGTTGAACCTTGCTGTGATCATTGGGTGAAGATGTTGGCGCAACGGCGGATCTGGATCCCGTTCACGGGGGCGCAGCGGAAGTTTCAAAATTTGCCCCGGAAACGTTCAATACATAATAATCAAAGCAATAAAACATTCATAGGATGTTTTATAGAAGATACCTTACTGGCGTCTAGGCGCCTGGCTCCGACCAGATTCACAGGGAAACTGGCACTTCAACGGTAGGCGGTGGTAGATCTCCTAATCCGGTCCATGACTGGATTCACGGATCCTTCGTCAGTCTGCACTAGAAGAGCTGACGAATTTGTCACGAACGGAATCTCCTCATCGACATTATCGGAACAAGTCCAATCACGTGAGCAACGACGGGCGGCGGCAAGTGGCCGACGGCGGTGGCGCGTGTGGTGGTGGGCGGCCGAGAGGAGAGGGAGAGGGAAGGTGGCGGTTACTATGTAGGGTTGTGATGCAAGAGTGTGTCACAATGTAGCCCTAGGTCAATTATTTATTAGACTTGTGATGGGCTTGGACCGGCCCAGGTCCATATGAACATTCGGTTCTTTCCTATCACCGTGGCTGTGAGGATTGAGAGTTTAGATTTGTGATTAATTGATTTGAATTGGGATTAATCTCGCGTGATTTGAGGAAATTGCGAAGGGGATGAAGTTCCTGCTGGATTTTTTGAGTGTAGCGTTGATTTTGGAGAAACTGGAATCAGCAGGGTACTGTAGATCGTGCTGGTTTTGATTTAAGATTGAAGATCTGCTGGTTTTGGTGCGAATAGAAGTTGCTGCTGGTAGATTTTGTGTTTAGCGCGAGATTGAGCGTGAAAGTGACACGTGTTAGTCAACATTTTGGAGTGTTGACTATTATTTCAGCAGATGACTATTTAGATTCAGCAGATGCGCTTGTGAAAGAGAGATCAGCAGATGGTTTGAGAGCTGCTGATAGATATGATGGCGTAGGCGTGACGTGATGTTTGCTGCTGATTGTAATTGCGTTGTATTGCTTGCTGCTGATCAGCAGATGCGCAATACTAGCGTTGAGAAGCGGCGTCGTTTGAGTTAGTGGAAACGCTGCGTTTTGAGCTTTTCGTTGAGAGTTCAGCAGATGCGAAATTTCAAAGGCGTCGAGATGCGTCGTCGTTTTGAGAACTTCGCGCGATCAGCAGATGGTTTGTTTTGCTTGCGAGAGTTGTGCCTGCTGATTTTTGCTACGGTGTCGTTTTGAAGTGCTTTCACGCGAATGCTTTTGTTTGCTTCTGCTGATCGTTACCTGCTGGTTTTGTGTTACGGCGTCGTTTAGATTAGTTAGAACGGTGTCGTTTTGCAGTGTAAGCGCGCGTTGTTGATTTGTTAGTTGCTGCTGAATTTTACGAAAAAGAATAGAGGGTTGCTGCTGATTGCTTCCTGCTGGTTTCTTTGGCTGAATTGTATGAATCAGCAGGTGAGATTGAAGAGGTATATATAGAAGTGTTGATCGACACTTAGATTATTTTGAGCCAGACATCTCTTATCTCTTCTACTTCAAACCCTCGACGAGTTACTGTTCACCGAGACAATTCTTCCCTAGATTTCCATCGCATCCAGCCTTCGTTTTTGGAGATCTTTGTGGCGCTGAGTTCCCCCTGCTTAGCTCTTTAGTTTGCTACCCAATTTGAGAGGTTGGTTTTCACTGGAGGTGGAAACGCGTAGCTGCTGGACTTCGAAACTTTTGAGGAAAGCCGGTGTGTGCGTTCTGCTGCTAGCGTGAGCTTTTGGGTGAGCAATTCTTGTAGATTTGAGCTCGGTTTTTAGTAGTTAATGCCTGCGTGGAAGTGTAGGAATTGATTTATACTTCTGGTCGTAGGATTAGCGTTTTGGGCAGTAGAATTAAGCTAAGATTTTAGCTATGTTGTAACAGATTTCAGTTTCCCGGAGGTGTCCTGCTGCGTGATTTGAGCCAGGAGAATCTGTTAGGTAAATTGAGGAATTGAGGTACGAATTGAGCAGCCCTTAGCAGTTTGAGCGTGAACATGACTATGTTTCGATGTTGTGAAATGCTGTTATGTGGCTTACGTGAGTTTACATGCTAGAATTGATTGAGACATGTTTTAATTCACGTAATATACATTGTATGCATTGAGCATTGATATTGATTGGCATCATGCATACATATTGAGCCTAAATTGACAGATTTGATTTGATAACCTGATTGGGTGCCACGTTGTGACTGGCCGACTGTTGAGTCGTGTCCGAAAAGTCCAACGCTATCGTCGGAGTGGTGACTACCGGATTCGAGTGTCT
>KV013954.1:105031-123659 GCA_001598015.1 Dorcoceras hygrometricum
CCGAGCTGTGATGGGTTGACGGGCCCCGATGATCACGGACCGATGATTTCCCGGTTGATAGACCGTGGTATAGAGGCTGATTTGAGTTGCCAGTTGATAGACTGGTCTAGCTATCCGATTTCTTGATAGCCCTCATGCATTCATAGCATTGATTATAGCTTGTTGTATGTTTTCTGCTTTGATAGCTCTTCGTACTGAGGCTTGACCTCGTATTTCTTTTCCTGCTTTGTTGTTTGGGTCTGTGTTACCCATTTGCAGGAGTTTCAGGTAACCAAGCTGGACCGAGTGGAAGTTCAGTTGGTCGATCCCCGCATCCTTGAGTCCCAGTTTATTTATTATATGTATTGAACCGGGGGATGCCCCGTGTTATCATGTATTTGGGGATCTATCTTTTGAATTGATTTATGTGGTTGCTTGCTGTATTGAGTTGATTTAACTTATATTTTGAATATCGGATATTTTGAACGTATGATTTGAAGTTCAGGCCTTTGTATTTCGAAAAATTTTTAAGCCCTGATTTTAAGCTTCCGTGATTATGCGTTTTTTTTATGTGTTAATTATTGGTAATTAGCACGGGGCCTGACAGTGGCTTCATCATAACTCCGATCGACGATCTGATAGGACCGATCTACACAGTTTCCAAAACTGAGTATTATGATGTGAAACCAATTTTTTAGACCACCTAGTCAAAAATTGCAGTTTAGCCCTCCAAGTTTCAAGGATAGTCAAACTAGCCCAAACTTTATGGAAATTGCAATTTGACCCCTGTTGACTTTTAGGAAATCGCACTCCCTAAATTCCTCCTCCTATGCTTAACACATTGAGCTCAGTTTCCATGAGGGAATCATGAAACCAGTACTTGTGTGACCCTCAATGGTCCAGGGGTACAGCTAGCCGTGGGCTCACAACCATTGTGACTCCGAAATCATAATTTCGGACTGACCCATCGGATCATGGTAAAGCGTCTAGAAACATCGCCCCATGAATCCCATAGGTATCACTGATAGTGCCTGCAAGAACCAGTCGGTCATATTTAGCATACAGTACGGTCCTTTCAACACATATATCCCGATCAGATCAACGACCATTGGTGAATCGAGAGTCGCTAGAGATCCGATAACTATGCATACATATTGGAGATCAAATAGTGACATCGCGTGTGTTACTAGGTAAACCCATTTACCTAAAACACATCTAGTACTCTGGCCAGAGATTTATCACACTATTGCCTCCTCAGATAGCATAGGATAACCACGCATAAAAGCGAGCGGTGAATCCTCGACAACGAAGCATCGACTCCTACATGCGGTAAACGGGTCAAAGTGAGGCACCTATCATGTAGAGTCTCAATGACGTTTCGAGTAGTGAGGACTAATCAGTACAACCAATACCTCGGACTTATCCACTCGACAAATGGTAACCATTTGGAAAGTCCGAACGAGGGTAGTTCGATAGATCATCAGGTCACTATCCTTCTGCATGCTCAGAACATCACAATGTTTCCTACCAATGAAACATGGTACTTCACATCGCAGATTCTAGTCTCAAGCTCGGGCGGCCTTATCCTCATTTTGACGGCCCAATCGACTATGAACGAGTTCAGAATACACAGTGACTATTAGATGTGTTTCATGATAGCCATCATATCCACTATCACAGATAACATACACTATGGTGCATTCTACGTCTTTATCCAACACAATTGTTAACATTATAGCATAATGAAAATAAAGAATGCCATAAAAGAAATGCGAATTTCATAAATAAAGATCTTTATACAAAGAGTCAATAAAACCCACACGGCACAAGTTGGCTAGTTGGGCATCTACTCTAACAATCTCCCACTTGCCCTAAAGCCAACTACTCATCAGACGCAGTCCCATTGTTTCGTGATGTTTTTCAAACAACGGTCCTGGCAAGGGCTTCGTAAGTGGATCAAAAATGTTGTCTGTAGAGGAGACTCTCTCGACTGCTATGTCACCTCTAGCCATAATATCACGGATTATGTGGTATTTCCTCAGTATATGTTTGGATCTTTGGTGAGACCTAGGATCCTTTGCTTGCGCAACGGTACCCGTGTTGTCGTAGTACATCGGGACTGGACCAACTCCTTCAGGGATTACGCCCAACTCTTGGACGAAATTTCTTATCCAAACCTCCTCTTTAGCAGCAGCTGATGCTGCGATGTACTCAGCCTCAGTGGTTGAATCCGCGATGGTGTCTTGCTTTGAACTCTTCCAAGAGACAGCACCACCATTGAGCATGAATACAAATCCAGAGGTTGACTTCGAATCATCCACTTCACATTGGAAGCTAGAATCAGTGTAGCCATCCAATTTCAGTTCACCACCCCCATAGACCATGAACATATTCTTAGTCCTTCATAAGTACTTAAGAATATCTTTCACGGACTTCCAATGCATTTGGCCGGGGTTGGCTTGGTATCGGCTCGTGACACTCAGAGCATATGCGACATTCGGTCTAGTTGAGATCATGCCATACATAATACTACCTATTGATGAGGCATATGGCACACGTGTCATACTCTCTATTTCCTCATCAGTCTTTGGACACATAGAATTAGATAGAGTGACCCCGTGGCACATAGGTAGGTGTCCTCTCTTGGACTCTTCCATAGAGAACCGCTTAAGTATGGTATCGATGTAGATAGCTTGGGTGAGTCCAAGCATCCTTTTCGATCTATCTCGATAGATCTGTATTCCAAGAATATAGGATGCTTCACCCATGTCCTTCATCGAGAATCTACTAGACAACCACACTTTAGTTGACTGCAACATTCCTACATCATTCCCAATGAGTAGAATGTCATCAACATAAAGTACAAGGAATGTCACAGCATTCTTAACTATCTTCTTATATACACATGGCTCCTTGGGATTCTTGATGAAACCAAATTCCTTAATTATTTCATCGAATCTCAGGTTCCAACTTCTCGATGCTTGTTTGAGACCGTAGATCGATCTCTGAAGTTTGCATACTTTATGCTCACTTCCTACAGATGTGAAACCCTCATGCTGCGTCATATAGATCTCTTCCTTAATGTTTCCATTAAGGAACGCAGTTTTCACATACATTTGCCATATCTCATAGTCGTACCATGCGGCTATGGCTAGTAGGATTCTAATTGCCTTGAACATTGCGACTGGTGAAAAGGTTTCATCATAGTAAACACCTTGCCTTTGAGTGTAACCATTCGTGACCAGTCGCGCCTTGTAGGACAGTACCTTACCATCAGGCCCAAGTTTTCTCTTGTATATCCATTTACACCCGATAGGAACTATTCCTTCGACAGGATTAACAAGAGTCTAGACTTGGTTCGAATGCATTGAGTCAATCTCAGATTGCATTGCTTCAAGCCATAAATTAGAATAAGCATCGGAAATCGCCTCCTAAAAAGTTCTTGGATCACATCCAATAACTTGATCATTTTGATCATCTTCAAGGAGGAAACCATATCTATCAGGAGCCCTAGGAACCCTTTCGGATATCCTAGGTACGACCATTTCTGGTACTGGCTCTTGAGGTGCGGGAGATTCACTTGGTACTTCAGATGGTTCTCGAACCTCTTCGAGTTCTACTATCTTGCCTTTTCTATCAAGTAGAAACTCCCTTTCCAGAAAGGTGGCATTTCTAGAAACAAACACTTTTTTTACATTGGGATAGTAGAAGTAGTATCCAATAGAGTTCTTCGGATACCCAATGAAGTAACATAAGATGGATCTATTATCCAGCTTATCTGCCACTGTCTGCTTCACGTAAACAGGACATCCCCAAATTCTCATGTATGAGTATTTGGGCGGCTTGCCCATCCATATCTCATATGGAGTCTTATCCACCGCCTTTGTGTGGACATTGTTCAACAACATTACCGCCGCTTTGAGCGCATAGCCCAAAAACGAGGTAGGAAGCTCAGTGAAGCTCATCATAGACCGAACCATGTCCATCAAGGTTCGATTACGACGCACCACTACACCATTGGGTTGTGGTGTAGCCGGAGGGGTCCACTGTGAGAGAATCCCATTCTCTTTAAGATAGTCTTGAAATTCAGCACTCAAGTATTCTCCACCTCGATCGGATCGAAGAGCTTTAATACCTTTCCCTAACTGATTTTCTACTTCAGTCTTGAATTCTTTGAACCTTTCAAAGGATTCAGACTTGTGCTTCATTAAGTACAAGTACCCATACCTAGAGTGATCATCGGTAAAGGTGATGAAGTATGAGTGACCGTACTTAGTACCAATGCTAAGTGGGCCACATACATCAGTGTGGATCAAATCCAACAGGCCTTGAGCACGTTCAGGCTTGCCCGTGAAGGGTTATTTAGTCATCTTTCCTTTGAGACAAGAATCACAAGTCGGTATGGAGTTAATATCTGACGTATCAAACATGTCACTCCTAACCAACTTGTTCATCCTACTCAAGGAAATGTGACCTAGCCTAGCGTTCCAAAGTTGTGCTGAGTTCAAGTTATCGTTTTTCCTTTAATTGTTGTTGTATGTGTTTCCGCCACATACATCAGTGTGGATCAAATCCAACAGGCCTTGAGCACGTTCAGGCTTGCCCGTGAAGGGTTATTTAGTCATCTTTCCTTTGAGACAAGAATCACAAGTCGGTATGGAGTTAATATCTGACGTATCAAACATGTCACTCCTAACCAACTTGTTCATCCTACTCAAGGAAATGTGACCTAGCCTAGCGTTCCAAAGTTGTGCTGAGTTCAAGTTATCGTTTTTCCTTTTAATTGTTGTTGTATGTGTTTCCACATCGCGAGTTGGAACTTATTTTAATTTTAAGGTGTATAAATCGTTTTCGCATTCCCCAATTCCAATTAAACCTTCATTCTTGTATATATTGCAAATCGAATTAGCAAAATGACAAGAATATCCATCACTATCAAGCATAGAAACAGAAATAATGTTCTTTATTAACTCGGGAACAAACAAAACGTTTCTCAATAACAACTTAAAATTCGAAGACAGAAAACATCTCCTATAGCTACTGCAGCAACCCTTGCTCCGTTGCCAAGTCTCAAGTGGGTCTCACCCTCTCTAAGACGTCGGCTTCTTGTCATTACCTGCAAATCATTGCAGATATGAGATCCAAATCCGGTATCAAGTACCCAAGAAGTCGATTTAAGAGACACATTTATTTCGATGTAGAATATACCTTTTGCAGTTCGCAACTGCTCGAGGTAATCCTTACAGTTCCTCCTCCAGTGTCCAGGCTTGTGACAGTGGTGGCAAACATCCTAAGATTTGTTTGGCTTGGAAGCCTTTGCCTTGGGCTTGTTGGTGGGCTTTTCCTCCTTCACATGGGCAGAACGCTTCTTACCCTTGCGTCTGGGCCCCTTCTTCGCAGAGGAAGAAGAGCCCATAAGGAGGACGGGCTTGTCCTTCTTTATGGTCCCCTCGAACACTACAAGCATGTTCACCACCTCTTCAAGGGTGGCTTCCAGCTTGTTCATGTTAAAGTTGACCACAAAGGGGTAGAATGCAGCAGGGAGTGAGAGGAGAAGTAGATCCAAAGACAGATCATGTGGAAGTGTGATATCGAGGCCCACTAGCTTTTCAATGAGCCCAATCATACGAACCCCATGCTCGCGGACCGAAGTCCCATCGCGCATGCGGCTCGTCATGAGCTCCTTGACAGTAGTGAACCTCTCAGTCCGTGAGTTCTCCCCATACAGCTCTTTGAGATGAAGGTGTATGTCAGCAGCATACACGTCTTCTTGAAACACCGCTGCATTTCGTTAGACATCGATGCCATCACATATCATCTAGTCTTAAGCTCGTCATCCCACCATTTGTTCAGCTTTGTCAGCTCCTCAGGGCTGATATCGGTAGGGCTTCCTTCGTAGAGCTCTTCTCTAACGTGTAGAGAAGTTTCTCCGAAGCCAATACAATATTGAGGTTTCGAAGCCAGTCTTGGTAGTTCAAACCAGTGAACTTGTTGCTATCCAGTATAGCACGTCTTCTTGAAACACCGCTGCATTTCGTTAGACATCGATGCCATCACATATCATCTAGTCTTAAGCTCGTCATCCCACCATTTGTTCAGCTTTGTCAGCTCCTCAGGGCTGATATCGGTAGGGCTTCCTTCGTAGAGCTCTTCTCTAACGTGTAGAGAAGTTTCTCCGAAGCCAATACAATATTGAGGTTTCGAAGCCAGTCTTGGTAGTTCAAACCAGTGAACTTGTTGCTATCCAGTATAGCAGCAAGTGGATTTTTGATCTAAGACATTATATAGGCAGTTTATACTGAAAAGAAAAAACAGACATGCATCACTAACTATTCATGAAAAACGCTAAGACATAAAACAAGGTCATTTAGTTTTATGAATTACCCTCCCACTATTTTAACGATATCACCACCCTCTAATGAAATCGAGAAATCAAGTTTCCTTAGTGGGTACACAGAGTCCAATCAAGCGATCATGGTCCCGAATAATATTAGCCAACCATGACCCTCAAAAGGTAGAACCCAATTGCAACAGGTGCAACCTCCATGTATTTACCTCACGTCCAGTAAAGGCCCAATAATATGACGCCGATTACTATCACGTGTCAAGATGACCAATCAATGTCGAGTTGTGAAGGATGGTCCCCTTAACGTCCCCAATAATATGAGCCAACGTTAAAAGGAGTTCCAACCAAATCACAGCGAGTGTCAATGACTTGTACAGCTTTCCGGCATACATAACCCCCTCAATAATATGAGACGGGCCATGTATGCGGGTAGCATCGACGTACACTCATTGTTGATGGAAGGTAGAAAAATTTAAACAAATTTAAATTCTCTTAGTTCCATGATCTTATCGAATAAGCAATCATGAAACTTTTAATCTTGATATTTATTTTAAATCGTATTTAAAATGAGGGATTTTAATTTTGAAATTTTGGTCTCATTAATTTTAAATCACAATTTAAAACGCGGATTCAACAAACATATATCGTATATATAAAATTTGGGATGATCGATAGCGAGAGCTATGCGCTCCGTGGTTGCCAATCACGGACCTAGGTCAAGTCCTAGGTGAAATGCAGTATGCAACGCAATCCTATTACATTAGCTTCCAGTTTTACAAATCTCGGTCTTCAATATCTTTGATCATCATCTCCACCATCTTCAAATGTCCTCCCACTAAATCTAATATTTACATTTAAATGTCCATGACACATTGGGATACAATTTTAAAGGGTTGGGACGGGCCATAAACCAGGCCCACTTAGAAATAGATATCAACAATATTACAACAAAAAATTTGCAAAACCTAGCATACACCTAACACATTGGGCACGACTCTTGATCATCCCAAACATACAATCAATTCAAATAATTGACATAAATAAAATAATCAAATCAAATTTGATAATTTTCCAACAAAATCATATTTTAAGTATAAAATCACATTTTATAAATAAAATCATATTTTGTCAATTTTAATTGCATCAAATTGGGCTTAAAACAATTTTAGGCCCAAAATCTCAAAAATTCCAAAAATCAATTTTGGTCCGACCAAATTGGCCCAATACCAAATATTGGCCCGAAAAACCCTCGGGCCATTCGGGACAGGCCCAAAAACCCTAGGAGTCGAAAACAGCGTCGCAACGCCGCCTTGGGATCGCCGGACGGTGGCCGCACGGCGCGCACCGCCGCCTGCACAACGTGCGGCACACTGCCGCACGCCTACGCCCCCCCCCCCGCCCCGTGCAACGGTTGCACACGGGGGCGGCCACCTGCGCGCACACCTAGCGCAGGTGGGCGGTAGGTGCCGCGCACCACCGTGCACGACAATCGCGCACGGTGGCCGACCATCGGCACTGTAGCTGTGCGCAGCTACAGTGCCGGCCGCACGTGGACGCCGCACTCTACAATGTGCAGCGCACGCGGCGACGCCAGAGGGAAATTTTTTTTTTTTAATTTTCGAAAAATTTGTGATTTGATGCAATAAGGAACAAATTATGTATTGATAGATCCGAGCTTTGGCTCTGATACCACTGTTGGCGCAGCGGCGGATCCGGATCCCGTTCCCGGGGGCGCAGCGGAAGTTTCAAAATTTGCCCCGAAAACGTTCAATACATAATAATCAATGCAATAAAACATTCATAGGATGTTTCATAGAAGATACCTTGCTGGCGTCTAGGCGCCTGGCTCCGACCAGATTCACCGGGAAATCGGCACTTCAACGGTATGCGACTGTAGATATCCTAATCCGGTCCATGACTGGATTCACGACTCCTTCGTCAGTCTGCACTAGAAGAGCAGACAAATTTGTCATGAACGGAATCTCCTCGTCGACGTGATCGGAACGCCTGGCTTCGAACAGATTCACAGGGAAACTGGCACTTCAACGGTAGGCGACGGTAGATCTCCTAATCCGGTCCACGACTGGATTCACGGCTCCTTCTTCAGTTTACACTAGAAGAGCTGACGAATTTGTCATGAACGGAATCTCCTCGTCGACGTGATCTGAACAAGTCCAATCATGTGAGCAACGGCGGGCGGTGGTACGTGTGGTGGTGGGCGGCCGAGAGGAGAGGGAGAGGGAAGGTGGCGGCTACTCTGTAGGGTTGTGATGCAAGAGTGTGTCACAATGTAGCCTTAGATCAATTATTTATTACACTTGTGATGGGCTTGGACCGACCCAATGGGCCTGGGGCGGGCCCGGGTCCATATGAACATTCGGTTCATTCCTATCACCGTGGCTTCATCATAACTCCGATCGAAGATCTGATCGGACCGATCTACACAGTTTCCAAAACTGAGTATTATGATGTGAAAACAATTTTTTCAGACCACCTAGTCCAAAATTACAGTTTGGCCCTCCAAGTTTCAAGGATAGTCAAACTAGCCCAAACTTTACGGAAATTGCAATTTGATCCCTGTTGACTTTTAGGAAGTCGCACTCCCTAAATTCCTCCTCCTATGCTCAACACATTGAGCTCAGTTTCCGTGCGGGAATCGTGAAACCAGTACTTGTGTGACCCTCAATGGTTCAGGGATACAGCTAGCCGTGGGCTCACAACCATTGTGACACCGAAATCACAATTTCGGACTGACCCATCGGATCATGGTAAAGCGCCTAGAAACATCGCCCCATGATCCCCTAGGTATCACTGATAGTGCCTGCAAGAACCAATCAGTCATGGTTAGCGTACAGTACGGTCGTTTCAACACATATATCCCGATCAGATCAACGACCATTGGTGAATCGAGAGTCGCTAGAGATCCGATAACTATGCATACATCTTGGAGATCAAATAGTGACATCGCGTGTGTTACTAGGTAAACCCATTTACCTAAAACACATCTAGTACTCTGGCAAGAGATTTATCACACTATTGCCTCCTCAGATAGCATAGGATATCCACGCATAAAAGCGAGCGGTAAATGCTCGACAACGAAGCATCGACTCCTACATGCATCGGGACCTCACCCAATCCTGCCACCTAATGACCCCAACTGAGTCGGTAAACGGGTCAAAGTGAGGCACCTATCATGTAGAGTCTCAATGACGTTTCGAGTAGTGAGGACTAATCAGTACAACCAAGACCTCGGACTTATCCACTCGACAAATGGTAACCACTTGGAAAGTCCGAACGAGGGTAGTTCGATAAATCACCAGGTCACTATCCATCTGCATGCTCAGAACATCACAATGTTCCCTACCAATGAAACATGGTGCTTCATATCGCAGATGCTATTCTCAAGCTCGGGCGACCTTATCCTCATTTTGACGGCCCAATCGACTAGTATACACAATTACTATTAGATGTGTTTCATGATAGCCATTATATCCACTATCGCATCTAACATACACTATGGTGCATTCTAGGTCTTTATCCAACACAATTTTTAATATTATAGCATAATGAAAATTAAGAATGCCATAAAAGAAATTCGAATTTCAAAAATAATGATCGTTATACAAAGAGTCAATAAAACCCACACGCCACAAGTTGGCTAGTTGGGCATCTACTCTAACAGAAGATCCCTCGGCCGACTGTAAATTTTGAAATTCCAAGGTAGTTGTCTTATGATGACACTCTCCCTTCCGTGAGCACATTTTTCAAGATGATGAAGAAGCGATGGGCAGATGTATGCTTAGAGGTATCTGTATTCAGTGTTTCAGGGAAACTGCTTCCAGTCGGTTCTGTAAATTTCCGCCAATCTCTTTCAGTAGTTGAACCAGTCGTCAGTTCTGGTTCTCCCCAGCCGACAGTGTTTGCTTTGCGTTATCTCAGTTTTGTACAGTGTTTCTTCAGTACAGTTTATTCAGTAGGATGAGTACAGCCGATATTCGCGATTTTGTGTCAACCATTGCTATGGACAGAAAAATTTTGATGAATGTACAGTTAGCATCAGCGTCAGTTTCAAGTATTGATCAGGAAGATAAGCCATATTTTGTTCAGAGCCTAGAGTCTTCTTTTGACATTTCTCAGCGACAGGACCCTCCACACTCAGCTGCTGACTCACCTCTGAGATTCATTTCAAATGATATTTCTATGGCCGATGACACCACTGGCTTCTCTAATTCACTTGCTGGTCTTCAGACCCTTCTATCAGAGTGCATTGGTGATTCTCACAATGATGTATTGTCCAGACTACACACGCTTGAAAAGGTCCTCCGTGACGCTCTGCTACAACAAGGAGAATACCTTCGAAAGTTGATTCAAAATGTTTGACAAGATGGCCGCAATCTCGATGATGTCAAGACCCTTCGATTCAATGAGTTTAAGAAAGGTTTTCTGGCTCACAGGGCTGCTGTCACTGCTGATTCGATGGATTTTCGAAAGGAATTTAGAGCACTTAATGCCAAAGTAACATCTCTGGATGAGCAGGTGGCCGCTACTCGCAATGATTTATTAGAATTTCGTGCTCAGGCACAGGAAACCCTCAATCACATTGCCGACCAACTGAGCGAACTTATTGCTTTTATCAACCGTGGTGGTAATAACAAAAAGGGGGAAGTAAGAAGCAGCCATCCTAAACCACCTCCTGATGATCAAAACAGAGGCAGTGTAAATACAGCTGGTGGTAGTGGTGTTCGTACAACAGATATTGTGGATAGGTTTAGTGGCAGCAGAGATGGTCAAAAAGAGGTAGAAGTGGTGGAAGGCACAGTTCTGGTAACAGAAGTGGATCTTACTGTTGGCGACAATGGCGGATCCGGATCCCGTTTCCCGGGGGAGCAGCGGAAGTTAAAAATTGCCCCGATATACGTTCAATACATTACAAATAATCAACGATAAACATACATAGTATGTTTGAATCGTTACCTTGCTGGTGTCTAGGTTCCTGGCTCCAACCAGATTCACAGGGAATTCTGGCTCTAGAATTGTTGGCGGCGGTAGATCGTATAATAAGGTCCACCACCGGAAACGCGATTCCTCCGTCAATCTACACTAGAAGATCTGATGGATTTTGGCACGATCGGATTCTCCTCGTCACGCTGATCGAAACAAGTTCGATCACGATCACCGGCGGTGGGCGGCGGTGCGGGGCGGCGGCGGCGGCGCTTGGAGGTGGCCGGCGGAGGCGTGAGGTTTGTGGAGAGGAGGGGGCGGCGTGCTCTAGGTCTAGGGTTGGTGAATTGAATTGTTTTTTAGCCCTAGACCAACTCTACTAATTAAAGATGGTACATGGGCTTGAACCGGCCCAATGGACTTGGGTCAAACCTAGGTCCATATGAACATCTGGTTCATTTAATTAGCCGTGGTTTCATCATAATCACGATCGACGATCGAATCGGACCGATCGAATCAGTTTCCAAACTGAGTATTATGATGTGAAAACAATTTTTCAGACCACTTAGTCCAAAATTACAGTTTAGCCCCTCAACTATGGGAAATCGCAATTTGACCCCTGTTGACTTTTAGGAAGTCGCACTCCCTAAAATCATCCTCCTATTCTCAACACATTGAGCTTAGTTTCCGTGCTGGAATCATGAATCCAGTACTTGTGTGACCCTCAATGGTTCAGGGATACAGCTAGCCGTGGGCCCACAACCATTGTGACTCCGAAATCACAATTTCGGACTTGCCCATCGGATCATGGTAAAGCGCCTAGAAACATCGCCCCATGATCCCCTAGGTATCACTAATAGTGCCTGCAAGAACCAGTTGGTCGTGGTTAGCGTACAGTACGGTCCTTTCAAAACATATATCTCGATCAGATCAACGACCATTGGTAAATCGAGAGTCGCTAAAGATCCAATAGCTATGCATACATCTTGGAGATCGAATAGTGACATCGCGAGTGTTATTAGGCAAACTAATTTACCTAAAACACATCCAGTACTCTGGCCAGAGATTTATCACACTATTGTCTCCTCAGATAACATAGGATATCCACGCATGAAAGCGAGCGGTGAATCCTCGAAAACGAAGCATCGACTCCTACATGCATCGGGACCTCACCCAATCCCGCCGCCTAATGACCCCAAATGAGTCGGCAAACGAGTCAAAGTGAGGTGCTTATCATGTAGAGTCTCAATGACGTTTCGAGTAGTGAGGACTAATCAGTACAACCAAGACCTCGGACTTATCCACTCAACAAATGGTAACCATTTGGAAAGTCGGAACGAGGGTAGTTCGATAGATCACCAGGTCACTATCCATCTGGATGCCCAGAACATCACAATGTTCCCTACCAATGAAACATGGTACTTCACATCGCAGATGCCAGTCTCAAGCTCGGGCGGCCTTATCCTCATTTTGACGGCCCAATAGACTACGAACGAGTTCAGAATGCATAGTGACTATTAGATGTGTTTCATGATAGCCATCATATCCACTATCACATCTAACATACACTATGGTGCATTCTAGGTCTTTACCCAACATAATTGTTAACATTATATAACATAATGAAAATAAAGAATGCCATAAATAAATGCGTATTTCATAAATAAATATTGTCATATACAAGAGTCTATAAAACCCACACGCCACAAGTTGGCTAGTTGGGCATCTACTCTAACCCTTACAAGAGAAGACATTACAGCAGTAGTGGAGGAGGGCCATTCAGAAGGTCATTCGAAGACTGGCTAGGATAGAATGGTTGTTGATTCCTTTTTTGTACAAATCTTATGTACAGTTCTTCAGTAATGGAAGTTTGAATTTCAGCAGTCCTTGTGCAATTTATTTTTCCCTTTTCATACATCTCGGCTGCTAAGTTTTGTCATCACCAAAAAGGGGAAATTGTTAGGATAAAATTTATTAAGTTTTGGTGTATAACGAATAATATAAGTACTGAAGTTAAGCTAGATCTGGACAGATAGACGATGATATCTACTACGTATTTGGTACATAGCATATTTCAGTCGACGAGTTGAATTTCAGCTGATGGTTGTTAAGTGGAAGTATTCATATGTTGCATTGAGACTTTCAGATGATAGTTATCAGATATTGATATTCGGGATTATTTCAGAGGTTGAATCATTACAGGTTATCAGTTTCTGTTACTGGATCAGTCGTTGGATTTCTACGTTAGCTTTTGGTACTCATTCAGCCGTTGGGTATATGATTCAGAAGTAAGTTCAATCAGCCGTTGGGATAAATTCCGTCGTTGGTTGGTAATCAGCAGATGTGTTAATTTCAAATGCAAGTAATTGAGTGTTAGCATGTTTTGTTGAAGATTGCAAAACGACAGCGTTTGGATAAGTTGAAACGACAACGTATTGAATTTGCGCTAGGATTCAGCCGATGGGTTTTGCATATAATCATCTACTGGCAGACAAATTTTTATCCCAAGGTATTTGCTTTAACCCAAGGGATGGATGTTAGTGTTTTATACTGCTATTTAAACAAAATTCTATATTATATATGTTTTGGTTTGTGGTTATGGTTTTGGTTTTGGTTTTCATAGGTCATATACATTAGGGATTTGGGGCGGATAAGTCAAAACGACAGCGTATTGGATTAGCGCTAGAATTCAGTCGATGGGTTTTGCGTATAATCAGCCGTTGGTATTTCAGCTGTTGGACAAATGAGGTGATGAAGTGTTCAGGCGTTGTAACCAACTGTTACGTCATATTCTTTAATATACATAAAGGAAGATATTTCAAGAGATCAGCTGGTGCATATTTTCAGGAGTTGAAGCTATCAGCTGGTGCATACTTTCAGATGTTCAATTCATCAGCTGGTGTACAAACAATGAATCGATACAAACATTCATATCCGAGGAAATCAATGGTGAAAATTGAATCGTACATATGCCTGGAATTAAGGAGACAATGACGGTACTATTTTTGGTAAATAGTACATATTTACAGAGGTTGTTACACGGTTATTGCACAAATATGGAAAACGACAATCTTGTTCTGACGATGTGCAATTTACCATTTGGTGGAGCAGGATATACGGTTACAGATTATCAGAATTTCAAAAGGGATTTTATTTCCTTAGCCAAATCAATGACCGTTGAGCAAAGAATTTAAAAAAGCAGAAGTTTGAATTGAAGAAGACACCTTCGCTATTGTTACTTACCGTCACTCTGCCAATTTTACGAGAGCATTGCAATTTGAAGCTATTCTCAAAAAGCTCACAACTCGAAGAACTTTCAATCAAGCATTCACAGATTTACCTTCGAGTCATTCTCTGGTTCAATCTTTTGAATCGTGTTTCGTTGTTTAGAAACCAGAGAATTTACAGTCTCATAGATTTGTATATCACTGCCATATTTTATTGAGTCTGTAACGAACTGGCTTTGTGAAGCAGTTCGAAAAAGAAAAAAACTTCATTACGTTACCTACTTTCAGCAGCTGCGTCTGCACTTTGTATTTGGTGTTGCTAGGAGTTCACCTGGAGCGAGGCTCCGTGATCGGGTGTTTGTAGAAGGCCTACACGCATCAAATCTTCTAGTGGAACCTTCCTGAAAAGGAAGAAGGGGAGACGTAGGATATTTCTATCCGAACTTCCAGAAACAAATTCTCTGTCCCTTAACTCGTTACATTACGCATTATTTACTGTTTACACTGTTCACTGATTAATCGGTTTCTTTCCGCACATTTTTGTTAACCGAGAAATCAGCCTTTAAAACTGAGATACCTTAAGTCTGGTAACTCGGACTTAAGTCAAGCGGGTGCTTGTAAAATTATTTTAAACGGTTTCGAAAATTAAAAATACCAATGAGTTCATTCAACCCCCCTTCTAAACTCCTAGGGCTGTTTTCGTGCCATATTGATCGAATTGAGACAGCACCAGCAGTTAGACACGCATCTTCCCTGACTCATGGGCCTAACAGCCCAACCCTAACGCACATAATAGGTGCACTCTGCGCTACCACATTATAAGGAAATAAAGTTGCACCTTGTCTAACAGCTATAGCTTTTGGCCTAGTGGTAAGCGCTTGATCCTAACAATTGGTATCAGAGCAAGGTCAGGGGTTCGAGTCTCCCAAGAAGCATTTTCTATACTTCTTGGGGGGGGATTGTTGAGTTAAGCGTGCAAGGGGGAGGGCAGTACTGGGATGGGTGACCTCCTGGGAAGTTCTCGTACGTCAAGCTGCTGACGTTGCGCCGCTTGATCTGGTTGGCCATGTGGGCTGTAAAAGTGTGATGCCAGATCTTAACGGGTAATACTATCTCTGCTGGGGATAGGGCCGGCGGTAGGGGAAAGGGTAAGACTGATCTCTAAGGGAATTGAGACAGCACCAGTAGTTAGACACGCACCTCCCCTGACTCATGGGCCTAACAGCCCAACCCTAACAGACACAATAGGTGCACTCTGCGCTGCCACATTATAAAGAAATAAAGTTGCACCTTGGCTAACAGCTATAGCTTTTGGCCTAGTGGTAAGCGCTTGATCCTAACAATGGAGATAAGAAATATCGGGTTCAGAATAATTCTAAGTGTCGATCAGCACATATCTATATATCTCTCAAATCCAACAGCTGCTGTTCTCAACTAATCAGCAGACATCGAAGCAGTAGCTATCTTACAACAGGCACCAGCGGTTGCTCACAACAGAAATCAGCTCTTCCTCTCAACAAAACCAGCAGCAACCATAAGACGTTGTATTCTCAAAATATCATCAAAACGACGCCGCATCAACTAATCAAAACGACGCCGTAGCTCTACAACAGCTGAAAAACAGATTCCTTTCAAAACAACCAACAGCTGGTCACGCTAAACAACTCAACGACATCGTAAGTGATACGTCACCATTGCTTCCAACAACTGAACAAAAGCGTTACACTCAAAACGCTGCGTTTCAACTTAACAAAACGACGTCGCCTCTCCAACAGCAGCTGGTTACTCAAACCATCGGCTGGTCACCAACTAAATCAAATTCCTCGCAACGCTACTGCTGATAGCGCTGCAATCAACAGTCAACACTAAAAGGTTGACCAACATGTGTCACGTTCTCGTTAATCCTTGCACTGGCGCCTCAGCTGCCAGCAGATTCCTCTTCAAGCGTTACTGATGGTTTAGCGAAACGACAACGTATCATCACTCGCTACAGTACAGTTGACTTGCATTGACGTCTGAAATGCGCTACGTCTGATTTTCACGAAACGACGGCGTATTACTCTCGTGCCATCAACGACTGATCAGACTTCATCAACTAGCGCTACAGCTGAACACTAACACCGAAATTCCTACTGGAATCAGATTTCTCTCGCAAAACCCTCAAAATCCACGCGACTAATCCCAAATCAATTTCAATTAATCACAAATCTAAAATCTGATTCCTCACATTCTCCCCACCTTGAGATATTTCGTCCTCGAAATCAAAGGCAAACTCAGGGAATAATTCAATCAAACATCATAATCAAACACAATCATCTAATCAAGCTCAAATCAAAGCTTAGAAATTACCTGGAATTACACTATCAGTGCTCAAACAGATGAGGCCAATCATCTCTCCTTCTCTTCAACCTCCCAGGTAGCTTCTTCTCGGCCATGCTTGCTCCATTGGACCATCACCAACGGAATAACTTTGTTCCTCAGCTGCTTCTCTTTCCTATCCAGAATCTGTACTGGATATTCGACATAGCTCAAGGCAGAATCCAGCTCAACTTCTTCGGTTCTCACAACATGGGATGGACCTGGCTCATACTTCCTCAACATTGACACATGAAAACGTCATGTATCGCTGCTAACTCATCAGGCAGTCTCAATCGATAAGCCAACTATCCAATCCGCTCAACAATCTCGAAGGGACCAACGAATCTAGGAGCTAATTTGCCCTTAAATCTGAATCTCATAACGCTCTTGAAAGGAGAAACTTTGAGAAATACACGATCGCCAACCTCAAACTCTAAAGGTCTGCGTCTTCTATTATCATAACTAGAGAAACGGTCGATAAGCCAACTATCCAATCCGCTCAACAATCTCGAAGGGACCAACGAATCTAGGAGCTAATTTGCCCTTAAATCTGAATCTCATAACGCTCTTGAAAGGAGAAACTTTGAGAAATACACGATCGCCAACCTCAAACTCTAAAGGTCTGCGTCTTCTATTATCATAACTAGAGAAACGGTCTTGAGCATCCTTCATTCTACTCCGAATCAAGTCAATCTGATCATTCATATGCTGCACAAAATCAGGGGTAGAAAGCTGTCTCTCACCAACTTCTTCCCAACAGATCGGAGATCTGCACTTTCGACCATACAAAGCTTCAAATGGTGCCATCCCGATAGTCACCTGATAGCTGTTGTTATACGAAAACTCAACCAAGGATATTGAATCCTTCCAGCCACCACTGAAATCCATCACAACTGCTCGCAGCATATCCTCTAAAGTCTGAATAGTCCGCTCAGACTAACCATCTGTCTGTGGGTAATAGTCTGTACTCATAGCCAATCTCGAACCCATCGCTGCCTGCAGACTCTTCCAAAAACGAGAGGTGAATCTTGGATCTCTGTCAGACACTATCGAAACAGGCACTCCATGCAATCTAACCACATGGTTGATGTACAACTTCGCCATTTTCTTCATCAAACACCTCACATCATAGGGAATGAAATGGGCTAACTTCGAAAGTCTATCAATCACCACCCAAATCGCATCACATCCCTACTCGATCGAGGTAGATGAGTCACAAAATCCATGGCGATGTGCTCCCAATTCAATTGGGACACCTCCAAACTCTGCAACAATCCACCAGGTCTCATCCTCTCAGCCTTGACCTGCTGGCAATTCAGACATATAGCAACAAAACCAGAGATGTCGCTCTTCATGCCTTCCCACCAATAGTGAGATTTCAAGGCATGGTACATCTTCCGCTCGCCAGGATGCACACTGTACCGAATACAATGCGCTTCATTCAAAATGGTCTCTTTCAAATCGGTCAAGTTCGGAACCACTAATCTCCCTCGAAATCTCAGACATCCATCTGAAGAAACAGAGAAATCATCAGACTGACCACTTCGGGCTTTAATCTTCAACTCATGAACATATGGATCAATCCTCTGCGCCTCCCTGATGTCACTCAAAATCTGCGGTTCTACTTGGATCGAAGAAACCATAAAGTACTGATCACCTGGCTGGAAACTCCAACCAGAAGTACTCAACTTCTCATAGACTTTAAAGACACTCAAAAACGAAAGCATCGCAGGCTGGGTCTTCCTAACTCAAAGACATCTGCTACTGAGTTCATCCG
>KV013954.1:123672-186285 GCA_001598015.1 Dorcoceras hygrometricum
GAAGATATATTTCAGGATCTTGTGGTCGGTGTACACCACAAATTCTTCACCATACAGATAATGTCGCCAAATCTTCAAGGCAAACACTATCGCAGCCAACTCCAAATCATGAACAGGGTACCTCATCTCGTGAAGGCTTCAACTGTCGAGACGCATAGGCAATCACGTACCCGTTCTACATCAGAACACATCCCAAACCATTGAGAGAAGCATCGGAGCATACAACAAATCCTCCGGATCCAGACGGTAGAGACAAAACAGGAGCGGTAGTCAACTTCTCCTTCAACGTGTGAAAACTGAACTCTCACTCGTCAGTCCAAACGAACTTCCGATCCATCTGAGTCAATTGAGTCAGAGGCCTGGCTATAGAAGAGAACTTCTTGATAAAACGCCTGTAATAGCCAGCCAATCCTAAGAATCTACGGATCTCGGAAACATTCCTAGGTCTCTCCCAGTTAAGAACTGCTTCAACCTTACTCGGATCCATCGAAATTCCTTGCGCTGAAATCACGTGACCCAAAAAGATAATTCGATCAAGCCAAAATTCGCACTTGCTGAACTTGGCGTACAACTGCGAGTCTCTCAATCTCTACAACACCAATCTGAGATGCTCCTTATGCTCTCTCAAGCTCCTCGAATACACTAAGATGTCATCTATGAAGACGATAACAAACCGATCGATGTACTTGCTGAAGACGCGATTAATCAAATACATGAAAACAGATGGGGCATTCGTCAACCCAAACGGCATGACTAGAAACTCATAATTCCCATATCGAGTCCGAAAAGCTGTCTTCGCCACATAAGCGTCTCTAATCCGAAACTTGTGATAAGCAGAGCGTAAATCAATCTTCGAGTATACGACCGATCCTTGCAACTGATCGACCAAGTCATCAATACTCGACAAAGGATACTTGTTCTTCACCGTCGCTTTATTCAACTGTTGGAAATACACGCACATCCTCATAGACCCATCATTCTTCTTCACAAAAAGAATCGGAGCTCCCCAAGGCGACATACTCGGTTTGATGAAGCCTTTCTCCAAGAGATCTCTCAACTGATCCTTCAGCTCTTTCAACTCTGCTGGCACCAACAGGTAAGGAGCTCTAGAAATCGGGGCGGTACCGGGCACCAATTCGATACTGAAGTCGATCTCACGTCTCGGAGGGAATCCAGGAATCTCATCTGGAAACACGTCGGGAAACTTTCGAACGATCGAAATGTCGCTCAACTCCAATCGGGGCTCTTGGGAAACGTCAAGCGCATAAATCATAAATCCAGCATTATCCAGCGATAGCAGGCTAAACATTTCCATGACGGACACCAGTGGAATCTTCGAGCGTGAATCGGCACCGTAGAACTCCCAACTCTCACCTGAATCAGGGCGAAATCTCACCACACCATGAAAGAAGTCAACAGTAGCCTTATAGCTAGATAATACGTCCATTCTCAAGATGCAATCAAAATCTCTGATTCCCAAAACAATCAGATTGGACACCAAAACATGCTCATCAAATCTAAGCACACAATCCAACACCACTTCACAGGACCACAGATTCACACTAGCAGGGGTAGACACGGAAACAACATCACACAATGGGGAAGGACTCAACCCATGCTCACAAACAAACATCTCATAAATAAAAGAGTGTGATGCACCAGTGTCAAATAGAACTCTCACAGGAAAATCAAAGATAAAGCATGTACCTCACAAACAAACATCTCATAAATAAAAGAGTGTGATGCACCAGTGTCAAATAGAACTCTCACAGGAAAATCAAAGATAAAGCATGTACCTGCGGTCATCATACCAGGCGCCTCCTCAGCCTGCTCTCTCGTCAAAGCGTTCGCCTGAGCCTGCTGTGGAATCTGGGACTGAGGTCTCGAAGGTGCTCCAAACCTAGAAAGCTCACGGGATTGGAATCCAGATCGCTGGGTAGGGGCAGGAAACTGCGTTCTCTGAGAATAACCACCAACTGATCCCTACTGTGAACGAACTGAAGACTGACCCCTCAACAAAGGACATACTCTCTGAAAATATCCGGGCTGTCCACAATTATGACAAAACTCCTGAACTCCACGACACTGCGAAGTCAGATGTCTTCCCCCGCACTGTCCACAAGACATGCCGAAAGAACCACTACCAGAACCACTGCCAGAACCAGAACTCGCTGAACCAGAGGAACTCGAATTCTCCTTCTTCTTGAACTGTTTCTCTCGAGGTCGAAACCTCTGGCGATTCATCTGCTGCTGCGACCCCTGAGGAGAATAAAAAGATTGCGATGCATCCTGCACAGGCTGATAGGTGCGTCTAGTAGTCGGCTGAATCGGAGCCTCAACCTCCAACCAACTCTCCTCAATGTCCATCGCTCGGTTCACTGCATCAATATAGGTCGCAGGTGACCCAGACAAAACCATCCGGTATAGATCAGGCCTCAAGCCCTTCAGAAATTTGTTCCTCTTCGTCCTCTCCTGGTTGGCAACGTGTGGCACATAAACCAAAAGTGCAGAAAACTGTCGGGCATACTCAGCCACTCGCATGCTACCCTGCTTCAAGTTGTCAAACTCCCGCTTCCGGCTGTTATAAAAGGAATCCGGGGTATACTCCTATTTGAACGCCTCACAGAAGCTCTCCCAGGTTATCACAGCCCCACTATCACGAAGGATACGAGAAGTACCTCTCCACCAGCGCTGTGCATTATCTCTCAGCTGCAACACCGCCAGCTTCAGTCTCTTCTCGGGAGCATACTCCAGAGTAGCAAACAACTCCTCCATCTGAACTAACCAAGCTTCAGCCATCGCACCACCTTCGGCTGCAGAAAACTTCGGAGGGTTCGTCCGCTGAAACCTAGCTAGGACCAACTCCATATCGCCTATCTGTCTAGTAACGTTCTCAACCTGATAAAATCATCATCACTACCTGCCCTAGACTCCTCCTCGGTACGTCTAGTCGCCCTACCTCTTCCTCTCCTCGGCGGCATCTAAACAAATCTAGAGGTAAGATCTCACAGCAGATATATCACATAGACAGATAAAACATCACATAAATCACAGAGTCAATCAAAATCAAATCAAAACTCTGTGCCTAAACTAAAGTGTGATCAAAGGAAATCGAGCTTATCCCAGTTTAAGCTCTGATACAAAAAATGTCAGGCCCCGTGCTAATAAACATAGATTATAGCATAAAGACGCAGGGCATCCCCTGGTTCAATACATAATAAAAATAGAATGGGACTCAAGGAAACGGGGATCGATCAGATGGCGCTCCACTCTGTCCAGCTTGGTTACCTGAAGATCCTACAAATGGGTAACACAGACCCAAACAACACAAAAGCAGGAAAACAAATATGAGGTCAAGCCTCAGTACGAAGAACTATCAAAACAGCTAATTATGCAACATGATATAATCAATGCCATGAAATGCATGAGGCCTATCAAGGGTCGGATAGCTAGACCAGTGAATCAACTGGAAAATCATCTCAGTCGAGCCTCTATACCACGCACGGTGTATCAACCGGGGAAATCATCGGTCTGTGATCTTCAGACACAACCAATCAGTCGGTCACCACTCCGATGATAGCGTTGGACTTTTCAGGCACAACTCTCAAATCAGGTCATCAATCAATATATCAATCAGGCTCAAGATGTATGTATTTATGCAAATTCAATATTCAATGCACAATGCATACAATTCAATACGTGAAAACAGAATGTAAAACTCAATCAATTCACAAGCTGTATCACGTAAATCACAGAAGCATATCAGCAGATTTCACAACATCAATCACAGCCATGTTCACGCTCAAAGCTGTTAAATCTGCTCAATTCGTACCTCCAACGGCTGATTTCTACCTCAACAGATATAACAAGGCACGGCAATTCCAACCAGCGCCAACCAGCTTTAACTTGGCTCCCTCAACCACGGCAGAAGCTATCCTAAATCTCAAATCTGTTAAGAAAACTCATACTTAGTTCATATCTAGCTCAAATCTGAACTTCAATACATAATTTCCTACGGCCAAGAACTCGAATACGGTTCTACTTCTAAACAAAGTACTAACAGTCAATACTAAGCTTAAAACAGTAGGAATTCCTTACCCAGAAGCTGAAACCAGCGGAAGAACTATCAAATTCCACTGTACGAAGAAACCAGCAATTTCGTAATCCTCTCCAAGGTCGTTCTACAGCCTCAGCTGGGTATCAATCATAAGAGAACTCACAAAGAATTCAGCGCCACCAAAATCGCTCAAAACAACGGCGGAGAACGGCGGCAATCGATGGAAAAGAATTACGGTGAACAGTAGCTATCGAGGGATTCAAAGATGGAGATAAGAAATATCAGGTTCAGAATAATTCTATGTGTCGATCAACACATATCTATATATCTCTCAAATCCAACAGCTGCTGTTCTCAACTAATCAGTAGACATCGAAACAGTAGGTATCTTACAACAGGCACCAGCGGTTGCTCACAACAGAAATCAGCTCTTCCTCTCAACGAAACCAGCAGCAACCATCAGACGTTGTATTCTCAAAAGAACATCAAAACGACTCCGCATCAACTAATCAAAACGACGCCGCAGCGCTACAACAGCTGAAAACAGATTCCTTTCAAAACAACCAACAGTTGGTCACGCTAAACAACTCAACGACGTCGTAAGGGATACGTCACCATTGCTGCCAACAGTTGAACAAAAGCGTTACACTCAAAACACTGCGTTTCAACTTAACAAAATGATGTCGCCTTTCCAACAACAACTGGTTACTCAAACCATCGGCTGGTCACCAACTAAATCAAATTCCTCGCAACCCAACAGCTGATAGCGCTACAATCAACAGTCAACACTAAAAGGTTGACCAACACGTGTCACGTTATCGTTAATCCTCGCACCCTCGCCTCAGCTGCCAGCAGATTCCTCTTCAAGCGCTACTGCTGGTTTAGCGAAACGACAACGTATCATCACTCGATACAGCACAGTTGACTTGCGTTGACGTCTGAAATGCGCTACGTCTGATTTTCACGAAACGACGGCGTATTACTCCCGCGCCATCAACGACTGATCAGACTTCATCAACTAGCGCTACAGCTGAACACTAACACCTGAATTCCTACTGGAATCAGATTTCTCTCGCAAAACCCTCAAAATCCATGCGACTAATCCCAAATCAATTTCAATTAATCACAAATCTAAAATCTGATTCCTCACAACTTCATTCTGCACATTATTTGTTAGTCGAGAAATATGATTTATGATTGAAATACCTTAAATCTGGTAACTCGGATTTAAGTTAAGCGAGGCGCTTGTAAAAATTATTTTTAAGGTTTAGAAAATTTTAAAATACTAAGGAGTTCATTCAACCCCCCTTCTGAACTCCAAGGTTGTTTTTCGATCCATATTGATCCTATCAATTGGTATCAGAGCTTGCGCTATCTCAGTATTGAACAGTTTGCTATCTGTGATTTATATATTTCAATATGTCTACCTCTCACCACAAGATTCCTATGTTTTCTAAGGAGGACTATGATGACAATAAGATTAGAATGCAAGCGCACTTGGCTGCTCAAGAAGATGACATGTGGTCAGTCATCACTGATGGTCCAATGAAAATAATGAAGATCAACATAGCATTCGCAACGACTGATGGTTCTCCTGACTATGTTGAAAATACGAGACATGAGTATACCAATGAAGAGAAAAAGAATGCGAATCTGGAAAATGTGGCCAGGGTTATCCTCTACAAGACGCTGGACAAAAATATGTTCAGAAAAATCAAAACCTGTACAACTGCCAAAGAGATTTGGGAGAAGCTAATACAAATCTGCGAGGGCAATGATGAGACGAAAGAGAACTAGCTAACTGTGGCCCAGCAGAAATATGAATCAATTAAGATGAAAGATGGAGAAACCATGGCGGAGTTTGATGAACGTTTTAGTGCTGCGGTAATTGAGTTGACAAGCTTGGGAAAGGAGTACAGCAACAGAGAGCTGGCACTCAAAGTGATGAGAGCGTTGCCAAGGGAATGGGATGTTAAGACGATGGCCATGCGCGATTCCAACGATCTGAAAAAGCTGGAACTGCATGATCTGTTTGCAAATCTTAAAGCCTATGAGTTTGAGTTAGAAACAAGATCTGAATCTGGACCCTCAACATCTCAACCAACCAAAGCATTAGCAGCAACAACATCTGAACAGTGCTCTCCAAGCACGAGCAAATCCGCAGAACAGCTCAGCAAAGATGCCATGTCCCTCTTCGTTAAGAAGTTTGGCAAATTCATGAGAAAATCCTACAACCCTTCTTTCTCTTATAATAATGCACATAAATCTGATAAGGTTACCACTGACCAGAATTGTTTTAACTGTGGTCCTTTAGGGCACTTTGCTGCTGATTGCAACAGGCCCAAGAAGGAGGACAAATTCAAGAGGGATGAGAAGAAAGATGATAGATCCAAGGAAAGATCAAAGGATAGAAGGATGAGTAGAAGAGCTGATAAGAGGCCCAACAGAAAGAATGATCACAAACTACTAGTTGATGATGAGAGCTGTGAAAACCCGAAAATTCAAACTACAAAAAAAAAAAAAAAACTTTTTACCTGCTGGTCGAAAATCAGCAGGTGGTCGAAATTCAGCAGTTGATGGTGCGAGAGTGAAACGCCGCCGTTTCATGGATCAGCAGATGCGCCAGTTTAGAGTGACCAGCTGCTGGTTTGGGAAAACAGTCGAAGAAGTGGAGCGACGTCGTTTCGTTAAGTTGAAACGCTGCGTTTTGGAACCAGCAGCGAGGGGATTGTGAGTAATGCGTTGCGACTGGAGAACCAGCAGTTAGAAGCGATGCTGACGTAACCCTTACGATGTCGTTTGGATTAGTTAAAACCAGCAGATAGCTACAGTTATCTTGAATCAGCAGGTACATTACTTGAAGATAACCAGCAGGTACTTTTCAAAGATATCAAAACGGTGTCGCTTGAATAAGTTGACACGACAACGTTTTGACTTAACGCTAAGGACCATTCGTTGAGTTTGAAAAGAAACCAGCGTAGACCAACAAAGAATTCAGCAGTTGGACTGTTAGCAAGGCAAATCCAGCAGCTGACTACTCAGCGACGCAATTTCAGGTTTGGGAAAACAGTCGAAGAAGTGGAGCGACGTCGTTTCGTTAAGTTGAAACGCTGCGTTTTGGAACCAGCAGCGAGGGGATTGTGAGTAATGCGTTGCGACTGGAGAACCAGCAGTTAGAAGCGATGCTGACGTAACCCTTACGATGTCGTTTGGATTAGTTAAATCCAGCAGATGGTACTTGAATTTTAGCGATAGCAAGACGATGTCGTTTGAAGAAGTCGATACGACAGCGTTTCGCCTTCACGCTAAAAGATTTAGCAGATGGATTGTGCGATGATTTAAAATCAGCAGATAGCTACAGTTATCTTGAATCAGCAGGTACATTACTTAAAGATAACCAGCAGGTACTTTTCAATGATATCAAAAAGGTGTCGCTTGAATAAGTTGACACGACAACGTTTTGACTTAACGCTAAGGATCATTCGTTGGGTTTGAAAAGAAACCAGCGTAGACCAACAAAGAATTCAGCAGTTGGACTTTTAGCAAGCCAAATCCAGAAGCTGACTACTTAGCGACGCAATTTCAGCAGCAACGCAAAATTCAGCAGCGACGCAGACTTCATCTTCTCCACGAAAAAGTTAGAATTCCTCGACGCGAAGCAATATCGTTGCACAGAAAGCTTCGCCGCGGAAAGTCGAAGAGATTTCTCATGCGTACAAGGCAGACATCGCACTGTAACGGCCGATTTATAGGATTAATGGTCGAATTACTCACCCAAATCAATGCCTATGTTGATGATTTTGTAACAGTCGACGTAAAGAGGAATTAAGGGCGCTTAAATGGCGGACGATTGATTCACCCCTCGTCGCCTATAAATACCGACAGAACCTCAGTGTTCTCCAAACCATTCGAAATTCCTCAGTTAGAAAAGCAGCAAGCTCACGCTGAAAAACCTGTGTTCGTAGTCGAATTTCTGCACCGATTGAAAGCTAGCTCCGTGCTCCAAATTGTTACTGTCAGATTTCACTCCAGCTTCGTACGAAATTCCAGATTTCGTGCATCAGAGTTCTTGCAAAGGTCTAGTATTCCTGTGCGTTGGAACCGTCCAGATTTCACCTAGACGACCACTGTCTACGCAAATTTAGACTCAATTGATAAGTGGGCTTTTGCTAAGTAATTCGTTTGATATACATATATATTTTCTTTACTTCGAAGTTTTGGTTTTTGAACTACTATTCGAGCACTTGTTCCAAGTCAGATCTCTGTTCGTTCAAGTCCTGTTTTGCACTGATATCTCTGTCGTTATATGGGTCTCCGGAATATTCCGCACTCTGGGTTACTTGGTGTAACCACATGGCCTCGACCCCTTAGAGGAATAAAAATTAGGGACTGATCAGTAAACCATAGACATGAAGTTATTATCAGTGCCGTTCTGTCACGTTCTGTCATGCTCTGTCATGCTCTGTCATGCTCTGTTATGCTCTGTTATGCTCCGTTATGCTCTGTTCCGAATTTTGTTAATTATGTATATATATATTTGTTGTTTGCTGGAATGGTATCCCCCACTTGCTGAGTGTTTCCCCAAACACTCACACCTTACTTCTCCACCCAGATAAGAATGAAGAGCAAGTAGAAGAAGAAGAGCAAGAACAATTCTGGGGCTGGTGAAGATTCAGATTTCTGTTAATTATGTATTTTTCGCTTCCGCATTCTGTTACTTAAATTTTATTTTCAGATGTAAAAACGATCATATTTCGATTATTAATAGACTGGTTTGAGCTATGCTATGATGGCTTAATGTTTTACAATTTCCATAATTGTTTAATATTGCCGATGTCAGAGTCTCGGTCTCGGGGCGTGACATTTTAGTGGTATCAGAGCTCACCAGGTACATAATCCAGCTTGGAAACCAAATCTGAAAATTTTGAGGAAGAATTTTGGATTTTGGCAACAGACCAGTATTGCCCTCCGAATACACATTTTTGCCTTTTTGAAAATACACTAACCTTTTGTACAGGACTCTGACTTCAGTTCTGAAATCCCTATGGTTAGTATATTGTTTAATATTGCCGATGTCAGAGTCTCGGTCTCGGGGCGTGACATTTTAGTGGTATCAGAGCTCACCAGGTACATAATCCAGCTTGGAAACCAAATCTGAAAATTTTGAGGAAGAATTTTGGATTTTGGCAACAGACCAGTATTGCCCTCCGAATACACATTTTTGCCTTTTTGAAAATACACTAACCTTTTGTACAGGACTCTGACTTCAGTTCTGAAATCCCTATGGTTAGTATCTTCCGTTTATGGATTAACCTCACGACTTTATATTTTGGATGTATCCTCGATTTTAGGAAATGGCCCCTTCTGTTCCCCGTACTCGTGCTGCGGCTGCCCTCCACATGAAACAAATTGCCATTGATAACCAAGACCGCACGATTAGGCGCCTTAGAGCCCAGTTAGCCACTGAGAGACGAGGATTAGCCGCCACGAAGAAGGAACTTAAAGAAACGCAAGTAGCCTTAGAAGCCTCACATAAGGTCATTGCCGGACTGACTGAGAGAGGCCTTAGCATGAACAAGAAGATTGAGAAGATGAAGGTTAAGAAGCAACTGGTTAAAGCAAACCATGTGGAGTGCCATCATAAGTTCCAGGCTCGTATCCACGAAGCCGAAGACTCGATGCAAGCTCAACACTTGCTCATCGAGGCCCTAGTGGATGAGAAGGATAGCCTACTTCAAACCATCCACGGTCTCCAAGAAGCCAACAATGCCCCTGCCCCATTCAATGGTGATTGGGAGGAATAACCGGAAGGAGAACCGGAAGAGGAAGAGATTGAAGAAATTCCTCTGGGCGAGGGAGAGATAGATGATGAATAGGATATATTTTAGCTTTGTATTCAATTGATCTTTTTATTCGAATAAACTGCTTAGCCTTCAAGATATTTTATTCCCGACCTTTCACCGTTATATATCGCCATCCTTAATAAAGACTCCCTATGGCAGAATATGGCAGGTGATCGTAGAAGCGACCGGAACAATGGAGGTGAAGGGCCCTCAAACAACTGGACTGGTCTTAGCAGAGAAGACCTAATGGCAATAGTTACAATGGTTGCCACAACTCTTCAAGGGTTGGTTGGTCCCAACCACAGCCAAGCTCCACCTCCTCCCCCTCCAACCCGTGGGACGAAGTTCTATTACGAGTCCCTATGTAAGAACAAAGCCCCCACCTTTGATGGAAGCCACGACCCTGAAGTTGCTCAAACCTGGATGAAGAACATCGAGACGTAGCTTCGACTCCTGGAAGTCCCAGACGCAGTCAAAGTGGATGTGGTAACACCACTCCTCGACAGTAAAGCTGGGAAATGGTGGGAAGCTGTTGAGCCCACCATGACTGCCAATGGACAAGCTATGACATGGCAAAGGTTTCGAGAGGCATTCTTGAAACTGTACTTTCCCATGGAAGTACGATGCAGAGGCTCAGCGAGTTTGAGACTTTCACTCAGACCGCAGAAATGTCGGTTGTAGAGTATACCTCCAAGTTCAATTCGTTGGGCACCTATGTCCCAACGATTATGGCGGATAACACTCTAAAAATGCACCGATACAAGAAGGGTCTGAACAGCCGGATCCAGTCAGCCCTTGCGGTCTACCAAGCCACGAGTCTCGAAGACTTAATGGGTGCGGCAATCCGGGAAGAGACGGACATAAAGAGGCGGGAAGCTGACAATAAAAACAAACGCCCCCTCAATGTTCAGACTTCTCACGGTGGGCCTAAGAGCAAGAGGCCCAACTTCAACCACCATGGCTCGGCACCTGCACCGAGTAGCCAGACGTTACCAATCTGCTCCTCCTGTGGCTATCGGCATAGTGGAGACTGCCGCAAGCAGAGCGGTGCATGCTTCAAGTGTGGAAAGTTGGACCACCGGATTGCGAATTTTCCGGAGAACCAAAGTCCAAAGGTTGGATCAAGCAATGCAGCTCCGAACAAGCCAAAGCCCCAAGAGGACAAGCCCAACGCTCACGTGTTCGCAATGACACAGGAGCAAGCTGAAGACGCCTGCGACGTGGTGACAGGTACAATTTTCATCAACAAGCTGCCTGCGTATGTGTTGTTTGATTGTGGTTCTACGCATTCGTTCGTGTCTAGGAGGTTTGCTAAGAAGTTAGGGTTAGAGCCTGAAATTATATCTGAACCCTATAGGGTAGCAACTCCTACCAATACTACCATCGAAACACATAAAATCCATCAAAACTGCGAGTTATCGATCAGTGATAGTCCATTCTTTGCAAACTTGATACAACTCAACATGGTCGAGTTCGATGCCATCTTAGTAATGGATTGGCTATCTAAGCACCATGCACTAGTAGATTGCCGAGGTAAGAGCGTGAAGCTCCAAAGCCTCGATCGAGAAGAGTTGGTATATCATGGCAAGAACAAGGAGCGAAAGACCCTACATTCTGCGGCCCAGGCATGGACAACCATGAAGACCTGAGCAGAAGTTTTCTTGGCAATAATCTAAGAAGTAAAAGAAGGAGACGAGCTCAAGATAGAAGACATCCCAGTGGTGCAAGAGTTTGCAGATGTATTTCCAGATGACTTACCTGGAAAAGTGCCGGATCAAGAGATTGAATTCGAGATCAACCTAGTGCCAGGGTCGGCACCAATATCCAAGGCACCCTATCGAATGGCACCTGCAGAACTCAAGGAGCTCAAGGATCAACTACATGAACTACTGGACAAAAAGCAGATTTGACCCAGTGTGTCACCTTGGGGAGCTCCAGTCTTATTCGTCAAGAAGAAGGATGGAACTATGAGATTGTGTATCGACTACCGAGAGTTGAACAAGATCACAATCAAGAACAAGTATCCTCTTCCAAGAATTGATGACCTCTTTGATCAACTCAAGGGAGCTACAACCTTCTCCAAGCTGGATTTGAGGTCAAGCTATCACCAGCTAAAGATCAGGGATGAGGATGTCCCTAAAACTGCATTTAGGACAAGGTATGGTCATTATGAATTCACAGTGATGACATTTGGTATAACCAATGCACCAGCGGCCTTCATGGACCTCATGAACCGTGTATTCAGACCATTCCTCGACAAATTTGTGGTAGTGTTCATAGATGATATACTTGTATATTCATCGAGTGAAGAAGTCCACAAGGAACATCTCTGAGTTACTCTCCAGACCCTGCGAGAGAAACAACTGTTCGCCAAATTCAAGAAGTGTGAATTCTGGCTTAAGAGCGTGGCATTCCTAGGCCATATATTCTCCGAAGCAGGCGTATCGGTAGATCCAAAGAAGGTAGAAGCCATAATGGAATGGCCTGCACCTAAGACGGTGACAGAGGTTATAAGTTTCTTGGGGTTGGCCGGCTACTATAGAAAGTTTGTAGAAGGCTTCTCTTCTATAGCCTTGCCACTCACCAAACTCACCCAGAAGAACTTCAAGTTCAACTGGAACGAAGAGTATGAGACAAGCTTCGAGACTCTGAAGACGAAGCTTGCATCTGCCCCTGTTCTGACGCTACCGATGGGAGACAAAGACTTTACCATCTACAGCGATGCATCGAAAGAAGGACTAGATGTGTGCTCATGCAAGATGACAGAGTAATTGCGTATGCCTCAAGGCAACTGAAGACGCACGAACACAACTACCCGACTCACGACTTAGAGCTTGCAGCGGTGGTTTTCGCCCTAAAGATTTGGCGACACTATCTTTATGGTGCAAAGTGCGAGGTGTCACCGACCATCAAAGTCTCAAGTACATATTCACTCAGAAGGAATTGAATTTGAGACAAAGGAGATGGCTCGAGTTGTTAAAGGACTACGACTTAACGATCAAATACCACCCAGGAAAAGCAAATAAGGTGGCGGATGCGCTAAGTCGGAAGAATATGAGCAAGGTGATACTATCTTCAGTCTCAGCCCAACCGTGCCTTAAGGAATTGATCAAGCTAAAGCAAAATCAAGACCCCGGTTTAATGAGGCTGAAAGAACAGATCAAGGAAAGGGAATCGCCTGATTTTCGAACGGACCAGGATGAGATCCTTTGGATGAACGGACGACTATGTGTGCCCGACGTCGATAACCTCCATCAAGAAGTGATGTCTGAAGCACATAAGTCCAAATTCTCAATCCACCCGGGAAGTACAAAGATGTACAGAGATTTGAAAGAATACTTTTGGTCGAATGGGATGAAAAGAGATGTTGCTGACTTTGTTGCAAGATGCCACGTATGCCAACAAGTCAAGGCCGAACATCAAAGACCTGGAGGATTGTTACAACCATTAGAAATTCCAGAATGGAAGTGGAAAAACATATCCATGGACTTTGTAGTTGGTCTACCGAAGACCAGACTAGGCCACGATGGAATATGGGTAATCATGGATAGGCTAAAAAAATCCGTGCATTTTCTACCCGTCCGCATGAATTACGGCTTGGACAAGCTAGCTTCGTTGTACATGGAAAACATCGTCAGGCTGCACGGAGTTCCAACCAGCATCCTGTCAGATAGGGACCCAAGGTTCGTATCTCATTTCTGGAAGAGCTTCCAAGAAGCCATGGAAAGTAAGGTTACTCTCAGTACTGCTTATCACCCGCAAACAGATGGTCAAACTAGAGGACCATCCAGACCCTAGAAGACATGCTGTGGACCTGCACATTAGACTTCGGTAGCAATTGGAGCGAACATCTACCCCTAATAGAGTTCGCATACAACAATAGCTACCACAACAACATAGGGATGGCGCCATTTGAAGCCCTTTATGGACGGAGATGTCGATCACCGTTATATTGGGATGAAGTCGGAGAGAAGGCTATCCCTGGACCTGAACTCGTTCAAGAGACAGTGAAAAAGGTAGCCATTATCAAGGAGAGACTGAAGGAAGCCCAGGATCGACAGAAGAGCTGGGCAGATCTAAAGAGAAGACCTTTGGCATTCGAGATAGGTGAAAAAGTGTACCTTAAGGTATCACCAATGAAAGGAGTAGTCCGATTCGATAAGGCCGGAAAGCTAAACCCCCGGTATGTCGGACCCTTTGAGATATTGGAAAAAGTAAGACACTTGCCTACAGACTGGCCTTACCACCCAGTATGTCAAGGATCCATAATGTCTTCCATGTATCTCAACTAAGGAGATATATCTCAGACTCTAGTCATGTTCTTGATGAAGGGCCACTCCTTGTGGAAGGAAATCTGACCCAAGGACTGAACTATGAAGAATTCCCGATTAGAATCGTAGACATAATGGACCAGGTACTCCGACGAAGAACGATCCCTTATGTCAGGGTCCAGTGGTCCAACCACACCGAAAGAGAAGCCACCTGGGAGGTGGAAGAAAAGATGCGAAGCCAATATCCCTACCTTTTCGACGACGAAGGTGACCAAAGTTTCGAGGACGAAACTTCTTTTAAGGAGGGAGGGTTGTGAAAACCCGAAAATTCAACTACAAAAAAAAAAAAATTATTTTTCCTGCTGGTCGAAAATCAGCAGGTGGTCGAAATTCAGCAGTTGATGGCGCGAGAGTGAAACGCCGCCGTTTCATGGATCAGCAGATGCGCGAGTTTAGAGTGACCAGCTTCTGGTTTGGGAAAACAGTCGAAGAAGTGGAGCGACGTCGTTTCGTTAAGTTGAAACGCTGCGTTTTGGAACCAGCAGCGAGGGGATTGTGAGTAATGCGTTGCGACTGGAGAACCAGCAGGTAGAAGCGATGCTGACGTAACCCTTACGATGTCGTTTGGATTAGTTAAATCCAGCAGATGGTACTTGAAGTTTAGCGATAGCAAGACGATGTCGTTTGAAGAAGTCGATACGACAGCGTTTCGCCTTCACGCTAAAAGATTCAGCAGATGGATTGTGCGATGATTTAAAATCAACAGATAGCTACAGTTATCTTGAATCAGTAGGTACATTACTTAAAGATAACCAGCAGGTACTTTTCAATGATATCAAAACGGTGTCGCTTGAATAAGTTGACACGACAACGTTTTAACTTAACTCTAAGGATCATTCGTTGGGTTTGAAAAGAAACCAGCGTACACCAACAAAGAATTCAGCAGTTGGACTTTTAGCAAGGCAAATCCAGTAGCTGACTACTTAGCGACGCAATTTTAGCAGCAACACAAAGTTCAGCAGCAACGCGAAATTCAGCAGCGACGCAGACTTCATCTTCTCCACGAAAAAGTTAGAATTCCTCGACGCGAAGCAAGATCATTTTACAGAAAGCTTCGCCGGGGAAAGTCGAAGAGATTTCTCACGCGTACAAGGCAGACATCATGCTGTAACGACCGATTTAGAGGATTAATGGTCGAATTACTCACCCAAATCAATGCCTACGTTGATGATTTTGTAACAGTCGACGTAAAGAGGAATTAAGGGCGCTTAAATGGCGGACGATTGATTCACCCCTCATCGCCTATAAATACCGACAGAACCTCAGAGTTCTCCACACCAATCGAAATTCTTTAATTAGAAAAGCAGCAAGCTCACGCTGAAAAACCTGTGTTCGTAGTCGAATTTCTGCACAGATTGAAAGCTAGCGCCGTGCTCCAAATTGTTACTGTCAGATTTCACTCCAGCTTCGTACGAAATTCCAGACTTCGTGCATCAGAGTTCTTGCAAAGGTCGAGTATTCCTGTGCGTTGGAACCGTCCAGATTTCACCTAGCTACCACTGTCTATGCAAATTTAGACTCAATTGGTAAGTGGGCTTTTGCTAAGTAATTCGTTTGATATACATATATATTTTCTTTACTTCGAAGTTTCGGTTTTTGAACTACTATTCGAGCACTTGTTCCAAGTCAGATATCTGTTCGTTCAAGTCCTGTTTTGCACTGATATCTCTATCGTTATATGGGTCTACGGAATATTCCGCACTCTGGGTTACTTGGTGTAACCACATGGCCTCGACCCCTTAGAGGAATAAAAATTAGGGACTGATCAGAAAACCATAGACACGAAGTTATTATCAGTGCTGTTCTGTCACGTTCTGTCATGCTCTGTCATGCTTTGTTATGCTCTGTTATGCTCCGTTATGCTCTGTTATGCTCTGTTCCGAATTTTGTTAATTATGTATATATATATATTTGTTGTTTGCTCGAATGGTATCCCCCACATGCAGAGTGTTTCCCCAAACACTCACCCCTTACTTCTCCACCCAGATAAGAATGAAGAGCAGGTAGAATAAGAAGAGCAAGAACAATTTTGGGGCTGGTGAAGATTCAGATTACTGTTAATTATGTATTTTTCGCTTCCGCATTCTGTTACTTAAATTTTATTTTCGGATGTAAAAACGATCATATTTTGATTATTAATAGACTGGTTTGAGCTATGCTATGATGGCTTAATGTTTTACAATTTCCATAATTGTTTAATATTGCCGATGTCATGAGTCTCGGTCTCGGGGCGTGACAAGAGCAACAAGAACTGGGCTGATACCGATACAGATTCCTCATCAAGTAGCTCTTCATCCAACGATAGTGAACAGGAGGAAGTTCACTGTCTCATGGCTAATCAGACTTCGGAAGATGAGGATAACAGGTACAAAGCTGGAGATGAATCGATCATTTGGTATCTTGATAGTGGGTGTGCAAGACACATGACTGGAAACCCAAAGCTGATATCAGATTTTACTCCACACAAAGGAGCAAAAATAGTTTTTGGTGATAACTCGAAATGCGAACACTGTGGGTAAGGGTAAGCTTACCCACGGTAACATTTCAATATCTGATGATTTAGTTGTTTGATAATTTGCATTATAATTTGATTAGCATAAGTCAGCTATGTGACAAGGGTTACATAGTTAACTTTCAACAGCACACATGCACAGTTCAGAGTTCAAATGGTCTGGTTGTGTTGGTAGGTAAAAGATCGGGGAATACCTACATTATCAACTGGTCAGAGCAAATGGGATCTGAACAAATTTTCCTTGCAGCTAATTCTTCCAAGAGCTGGTTGTGGCATCAACGAATGAACCATCTAAACTTTAAAACCCTTTCCCATTTGAGTCAGCATGAACTGGTTTCTGGTATGCCCAAAATCAATTTTTCTAAGGACAAGATCTGTGCCGCATGTCAGCTTGGTAAACAAATTCGTTCTACTTTTAAAAAGAAAGGCGGTAAATGTTCTTCCCGAAGCTTAGAGCTTTTGCATATGGATCTTTTTGGTCCTATTCCCGTAACAAGCTTAGGGGGAACGAACTACACCCTAGTTGTTGTTGATGATTTTACAAAATTCACTTGGGTGATGTTTTTAAAAGCAAAATCTGATACCGCTGACCAACAACTATGCTATCATCCGTTGCCTATCAAACCAAACTTCATAACGATTCGACTAGCATCTACCGATTACACCGTTATCAAATTCTGATATTACAACTACTAAATTGAAGAACATTCATAAACATTCTGGGAATAAACTCGAATTCTCAGCACTTTAAAACGTCATAAACTTTCTGGAAAACATTTTGGAAGCATCATAAACATCAAAACATCATTTTTTCGAACCCATCTTCTTTCCTTTGAACATGTGTAAAATAATTTTAAACATACAGGCAAACAGATCCATAAAAACATAAATATATGCTTCAAATGGTGTAGCAAGCAAAGGATCAACTTTTACTTGCCTTAAACAAAGCTTTTCGACGGCAACCAATTCCTGCAGAAATATTCTCTTTGAGTAAAGCACGAACTCTTCTGGAAATATTTTGAAGAACACTTCAAGATTTTTCTTTGCAAATGATAAAAAATCTTACTTTGAACGCAGGTTTTTATATTAAAGGGATTAGTGGCATGCTACTTGTAAAATCAAGCATGACACACTTATAAAATTTAGTAAAATTCCCTTCATATCATCTTAATTTATAAAACAGCAAACCTTTTTCAAAAGAAATCATTTGTCCTCCTTAAAATATTTTTGAATCGATTTAAAACCAGCTCGCGCATCACTCTTTGGAGTCATCTGCTGGAACCAGCCGCAACGCATCTTATGTTCTGAAATCAATGAATCAGCAATACATAACATTTAAAATAGCCAATTTAGCCCACGAGATCAATAAAATGCATAAATGTGGTCATATAGATTTTGGGGCGTTACAACTCTACCCTCCTTATTGAAATTTCGTCCTCGAAATTTACGTAACAAATAAATGTGGGTAATGACTTAGCATACCAGCTTCTGTTTCCCAAGTTGCTTCTCGCTCCGACTGATTAGACCATTGTATCTTAACCATAGGACTACGGTTTCTTAATCTTCTAATTTCTCGGAGGAGAATTCTTTCTGGTTGCTCTTCAAAACTTAAATCCGGTGTTAACTGGATTGGTTCATGACTTAATACATGCGAAGGGTTGGGAACATATTTCCTCAAAGCTGATACATGAAAAACATTGTGCACTGCTGCCAGCTACGGTGGCAGTGCTAAACGATAGGCTAACGTTCCGATCTTCTCCAAAATCTCATATGGTCAATGGATATCTTGGAATTAACTTTCCTTTCTTTCCAAAACGCATAACTCCGTTCATTGGAGCTATTCTCAAAAATACATGATCACCTATCTCAAAATTTAGTTCCTTTCTTCGATTATCTGCATAAATTTTCTGCCGACTTTGAGCAGCCTTCATTCTTTCTCTTATTTTTCTAACAGCTGCTGCTGTTTGCTCCACAACATCTGGTCCGAAACCATCTCTTTCATCAACTTCATCCCAATGAAGTGGTGTTCTACACTTTCTTCCATAGAGAGCTTCATATGGATCCATTTGAATCGAAGCTTGGAAACTGTTGTTGTAGGCAAAATCTACCAGTGGCAATTTCGAATCCCAGCTTTCTGAAAAATCCACAATACAAGCTCTGAGCAAGTCTTCTAAAATCTGAATCACCCTTTCTGATTGTCCATCAGTCTGGGGCTGAAACGCAGTACTGAATGTCAATTTTGTACCCATAGCTCTATGCAAACTTTTCCAAAAAGCTGATGTACATTTTGGATCTCTGTCTGATACAATAGAAAACTGGAACTCCATGTAGCCTCACTATTTCCTTAACATACAATTCTGCGTACCTGCTCACCTCATATGTTGTTTTAACTGGTAAGAAATGAGCAGACTTAGTGAGTCTATCAATTATAACCCAGATGGAGTTATATCCTTGAGCAGTCCTTGGTAATCCAGTCACAAAATCCATCGCTATACATTCCCACTTCCATTCTGGAATAGACAGTGGTTTCAACAATTCAGCTGGTCGCTGATGTTCATCCTTCACCAACTGACACGTCAAACATTCAGCTATAAATCTAGCAACATCCCTTCTTATTCCTGGCCACCAATACAACTGCTGGAGGTCCTTGTACATTTTCGTACTTCCTGGATGTACTGAATATGGATCTGTATGAGCTTCTTTCAAAAGATCAGCTCTTAAATCATCTACTTGAGATACCCAGATTCTTGTTAGAGTAGATGCCCAACTAGCCAACTTGTGGCGTGTGGGTTTATAGACTCTTGTATATGACAGTCTTTATATATGATATTCGCATTTGTTTATGGCATTCTTTATCTTCATTATGTTTATATAATTTTAACAATTATGTTGGATAAAGACCTAGAATGCACCATAGTGTATGTTAGATGTGATAGTGGGTATGACGGCTATCATGAAACACATCTAATAGTCAATGTGTATTCTGAATTAGTTCCTAGTCGATTGGGCCGTCAAAATGAGGATAAGTCCGCCCGAGCTTGAGAATAGTATCTGCGATGCGAAGTACCATGTTTCATTGGTAGGGAACATTGTGATGTTCTGAGCATGCAGATAGATAGTGACCTGGTGATCTATCGAACTACCCTCGTTCGGACTTTCCAAGTGGTTTCTATTTGTCGAGTGGATAAGTCCGAGGTCTTGGTTGTACTGATTAGTCCTCACGACTCGAAACGTCATTGAGACTCTACATGATAGGCGTCTCACTTTTACCCGTTTGCCGACTCACTTGGGGTCATTAGGAGGCGGGTTTGTATTTGTCGAGTGGATAAGTCCGAGGTCTTGGTTGTACTGATTAGTCCTCACGACTCGAAACGTCATTGAGACTCTACATGATAGGCGTCTCACTTTTACCCGTTTGCCGACTCACTTGGGGTCATTAGGCGGCGGGGTTGGGTGAGACCCCGATGCATGTAGGAGTCGATGCTTCGTTGTCGAGAATTCACCGCTCGCTTACATGCATGGATATACTATGCTATCTGAGGGGATAATAGTGTATAAATCTCTGGCCAGATTACTAGAAGTGTTTTAGGTAATGAGTTTACCTAGCTACACTCGCGATGTCATTATTCGATCTCCAAGATGTATGCATAGTTATCGGATCTCTAGCGACTCTCGATTTACCAATGGTCGTTGATCTGATCGGGATATATGGGTTGAAAGGACCATACTGTACGCTAACCACGACCAACTGGTTCTTGCAGGCACTATCAGTGATACCTAGGGGATCATGGGGCGATGTTGCTAGGCGCTTTACCATGATCCGTTGAGCAAGTCCGAAATTGTGATTTCGGAGCCACAATGGTTGTGGGCCCACGGCTAGCTGTATCCCTGAACCATTGAGGGTCACACAAGTACTGGATTTGTGATTCCCGCATGGAAACTGAGCTCAATATGTTGAGCATAGGAAGAGGATTTTAGGTAGTGCGATTTCCTAAAACTCAACAGGGGTGAAATTACAATTTCCCACTGTTGAGGGGCAAAACTGTCATTTTGGACTAGGTATCTGAAAAATTGTTTTTCACATGTTCAGTTTTGGAAACTGAGTCGGTCGGTCCGATCTGATCGTCGATCGGAGTTATGATGAAACCGCAGTGAATTAAACGAACCGAATGTTCACATGGACCTGGGTTGGACCCAAGTCCATTGGGCCGGTTCAAGCCCATGAATGACTTATATTTATGGGTTGTGTCTAGGGCTTAATCACTACGCTAATTACAACCTAAACCTAGCCTCCAATCTTGAGAAGCCGCCGCCCCCTCCTCCACCAACCTCACGCACGGCCGCCGCCCACCGCCGCGCCTCCGCCGCGCCGTCGCCGCCCGATCTTCACGTGATTAGACTTGTTCTGATCAGTGCGACGAGGTGATTCCGTTCGTGATAAAATCCATCAGCTTTCTAATGCAGGCTGATTGGAGGAAGATAGATTCCGGTCGTGGACCTGATTGACGATCTACCGTCGTCTACCGACAAGAGCCAGTTTCCCTGTGATTCTGGTTGGAGCCAGGCGCCTAGACGCCAGCAAGGTAACACCCCGAAAATCATCCTATGAATGGTTTATATTATTGATTTAATTGTATTGAACGTATACCGGCGCTTAATTTTAAACTTCCGCTGCGCAGTCGGGAGACGGGATCCGGATCCGCCACCGCTATTCCTACAATTCTGCCCAAATACCTAACAATTCCATCTTCTGAAAAATAGAGACTACTGCCTCTTTCTTTATCTTGTTTAACCCATTTCTTCAATTGTTCATCTTGCAGCTGACCTTCTCGAATTTGGTCTAACAAATTTGATCTTACTGAGAGGTCTGCCAAAATAAAATTACTATTGCTGCTGGACACTATCTCGAGTCCAAATCTCTCAATATCAGCTACCACGTTTGATTTTCCTGGATGATAACTGATAGTACAATCGTAATATTTAACCAGCTCCAACCATCATCTCTGCCTCATGTTCAATTCTTTCTGGGTAAAGAAGTATTTCAAACTTTTGTGATCTGTAAATATCTCACACTTCTCCCCATAAAGGTAATGCCTCCATATCTTAAGGGCAAAGACAACAGTTGCTAGTTCTAAATCATCCGTTGGATAATTCTTCTCGTGATCCTTTAGCTGTCTAGATGCGTATGATATTACTTTACGATCCTGCATCAACACAACTCCTAGTCCCAACTTTGATGCATCGGTATAAATTACAAATTTTCCTTCATCAGTTGGCATTGTCAATACAGGTGCTTCAATCAAGGCTTGCTTCAGTTTGTCAAAACTGTTTTGACATTCAACTGTCCAGTTATACTTCACCTGTTTTCTTGTTAACGTAGTCAGGGGAACAACAATCTTAGAGAATCCTTGGATAAATCGCCTATAATATCTAGCTAAACCCAAGAAACTCCTTATTTCTGCAACATTCTTTGGTGCTGGCCAGTCGCGAACAGCTTCTACCTTAGATGGGTCAACTTCTATTCCATCCTTAGAAATTATATGGCCTAAGAATGATACTTTCTCCATCCAGAAGTCACATTTGCTAAATTTAGCAAACAACTGCTTATCTTTCAAAATCTGGAGAACGATTCTTAAGTGTTGAACGTGCTCCCTTCTGGTCTTAGAATACACTAAGATGTCATCAATAAAGACTACTACAAACTGGTCCAGAAATGGTTGAAAGACCCTATTCATTAAATCCATAAAAGTTGATGGAGCATTTGTAAGTCCAAAGGGCATAACTAGAAATTCGTAATGACCATACCTAGTTCTAAAGGCTGTTTTGTAAACATCAGATGCCTTAATTTTCAGTTGATGGTATCCAGACCTCAAGTCGGTCTTGGAAAACACTACTGATCCTCTCAACTGATCGAACAGATCTTCTATCCTGGGTAATGGATACTTATTCTTAATCGTTAATTTGTTCAACTCCCGGTAATCTATACATAACCTCATACTCCCATCCTTTTTCTTAACAAATAAAACAGGGGCTCCCCAAGGGGAAGTACTTGGTCTAATAAACCCCTTTTCCAACAGATCTTGTATCTGTTCTTTCAATTATTTCATTTCTGATGGAGCTAATCGATATGATGGTCTAGATACTGGAGCAGCTCCTGGAATTAGGTCAAATGAAAACTCTAACTCCCTGTCCGGTGGTAATCCGTGGATATCTTCTAGAAAAATCTCAGGAAACTCATTTACTATCTCCACGTCTGGCAGTTGGGGTCTATCAACTTCTACTAAGGATGATAAAATTGAAGGGACTTTACTAACATGTTTTGCCAAAAACTGGAATGACTCTTTTCCTGGTGGGTTGACAGCTACTGCTCGTAGTTTAAATTCAATTACTACCCCATACTTAGTTAGCCAATCTATTCCCAAAATCAAATCAAATTCTGGCATCGGTAACACAATCAAATCAACAATAATCTGATGTCCTTGAAGTTTAAGTTCTAAACTCCTAAACAGTTCGTGCGATATCAGCTTCTCCCCTGATGGTACCGACACACAATAACCTATCATTACTTGCTCCGGCTGGATAGGCAATTTCTTAACAAACTTAGCAGCAATAAATGAATGCGTAGTTCCTGAATCTATCAAAGCCAGAGAAGGAAATCCAGCTATCGAAATTTCACCTGTGACTACTGTCGAGTCTGGAGGAGCTTGTTCAGCTGTCATGACAAAGGCTCTGCTGGTCACCAGTTGCTTGAGCTTTGGACAATTTTTCAAAATATGTCTAGGCATTCCACATTTATAGCAGACGTTTTGTCCAAGTCTGCATTGCCCCAGATGATTCTTATGGCACTTAGGACATTCTGTTCTAATATTACCAGTAGGAACAGAGCTAATAGGTTGGATCAATAGAGGCTTTTGCTCCTGAGGCCTCTGCTGGTTCTTGTTCTGCTTCTTGAACGGCCTCTGGTCCTTCTGCTAAAAGACTTGTCACTTCTGCTGCCTTTCCTCATCAACATCTTTCCAATCTCTTTCAATTCGTAGGGATCTATCCACTGCTTCTCTATAAGTTTTTGGCACAGATAACCTGACATTCATTTTGAACATCGGCTTTAATCCTTCTACAAAGTGACTCAATTTGTCTTCTGGGTCACTTCCTATCAGTGGCACAAAATAGCACCCTCTTTCATGTTAGAGTAGATGCCCAACTAGCCAACTTGTGGCGTGTGGGTTTATAGACTCTTGTATGAAACAGTCTTTATATATGATATTCACATTTATTATATGGCGTTCTTTACTTTCATTGTGTGTATAATGATTAACAATTGCGTTGAGTAAAGACCTAGGATGCAACTAAGTGTATGTTAGATGTGATAGTGGGTATGACGCCTATCATGAAACACACCTAATAGTCACTGTGTATTCTGAACATGTTCCTAGTCGATTGGGCCGTCAAAATGAGGATAAGGCCGCCCGAGATAGAGACAAGTATCTGCGATGCGAAGTACCACGTTTCATTGGTAGGGAACATTGTGATGTTCTGAGCATGCAGATAGATAGTGACCTGGTGATCTATCGAACTACCCTCCTTCGGACTTTCCAAGTGGTTACCATTTGTCGAGTGGATAAGTCCGAGGTCTTGGTTGTACTGATTAGTCCTCACGACTCGAAACGTCATTGAGACTCTACATGATAGGCATCTCACTTTGACCCGTTTGCCGACTCACTTTGGGTCATAAGGCGTCGGGATTGGGTGAGACCCCGATGCATGTAGGAGTCGATGCATCGTTGTCGAGGATTCACCGCTCGCAGACATGCGTGGATATCCTATGCTATCTGATGGGATAATAGTGTATAAATATCTGACCAGAGTACTAGAAGTGTTTTAGGTAAATTTGTTTACCTAGTTACACTCGCGATGTCACTATTCGATCTCCAAGATGTATGCATAGCTATCGGATCTATAACGACTCTCGATTTACCAATGGTCGTTGATCTGATCGGGATATATGGATTGAAAGGACCGTACTGTACGCTAACCACGACCAACTGGTTCCTGCAGGCACTATCAGTGATACCTAGGGGATCATGGGGCGATGTTGCTAGACGCTCTTACCATGATCCGATTGGCAAGTCCGGAATTGTGATCCCGTAGCCACAATGGTTGTGGGCCCATGGCTAGCTGTATCCCTGGACCATTGAGGGTCACACAAGTACTGGAATCGAGATTCCCGCACGGATACTCAGCTCAATGTGTTGAGCATACGAAGAGGATTTTGGGAGTGCGACTTCCCAAAAAGTCAACAGAGGTCAAATCGTGATTTGCCGATGTTGAGGGGCAAAACGGTCATTTTGCACTGGGGTTCTGAAAAATGAATTTTCAGATCATATTATTCAGTTTTGGAAACTGAGTCGATCGGTCCGATCTGATCGGCGATCGGAGTTACGATGAAGTCACAGTGGTGGGGATGAAACGAATGTTCACCCGTTGGACTCGGGCCCGTTGGGCCGGTACAATCCTACCACAAGTCTATTTAATCAGACTAGACTTCATTAACCAAAACACTAGATGATCAAAACCTAACCCTAGAGCACTAAACACGCTGCCTCCCCTCTCAAATAGCCGCCGCCGTCCGCCGCCCCACGCCGCCACCGCCGCCGCCCTCTTCGCCGGAAATTCGTTCCGGCCAATTCGACGAGGAGAATCCGTCCGTGCAGATCTCGTCAGGCCTTCTAGTGCAGGCTGACGAAGGAGTCTCAAATTCGGTCGTGGACCTAATTGGCGTTATCTACCGCAGTCTACCGTGAAGTGCCGTTTTCTTTACGAAACCGGTCGGAGCCAGGCACGAGTTGCCAGCAAGGTATTCTACAAAACACCCTATGAATGTCATAGTTTGTTGATTTTTATCGTATTGACCGTCTCCCGGCACATGTTTTTCGTTCTTCCGCTGCCCCGCCGGGAGGCGTGATCCGGACCCAACATTTCAAACTTCCACACATATTCCTGTACGGTTAAACTCCCTTGTTTGAGGGTCAAAAATTCCCTCTTCAATTCAGACCTCTTTCCAGCCGTGAATTATTGTTCATAGAATACTTGTTTGAAATCTGCCCATGTGAGATTCAGCAGATCCACAGACAACTTGGCTCCTTCCCACCAAATCATCGCATCTTCCCTCAACATGTAGATAGCACACCTTGGTCTATCCAAATCAGACATTTGGAGATATTCGAAGATAGCCTCCATCGATTTAATCCAGCTCTCTGCAACTAGTGGATCAGTAGTACCACTAAATTCCTTGGGTTTCTGTCGTCTAAAATTCTCTTGGGGATCTTCATTTCTAGGTCCCCTGCTGCTGGAATATTGGCCATTGCCTATGTTATTTTGTTCTACCAGCAGTCTTAACAGTTGTGTGACATTAGCATTATTATCACTATCAGTTTCTTCTAAAGGAATACTTCGTCTAGTTCTTCCTCCTCCTGCCATTCTATATTCTATAGCCCGTAATCCACCACATAAATATATCAGAACATGCTAAATAATTTAAAGACAATGCTCTGAAAATAAACTCGCAATAATTCCTACATCATTGCCCCTCAACATCGGCAAATCACGATTTGACCTCTGTTGACTTTTTGGGAAGTCGCACTACCTAAAATCCTCCTCCTATGCTCAACACATTGAGCTCAGCTTCCATGCGGAAATCATGAATCCAGTACTTGTGTGACCCTCAATGGTTCAGGGATACAGCTATTCGTGGGCCCACAACCATTGCGGCTCCGAAATCACAATTTCGGACTTGTCCAACGGATCATGGTAAAGCACCTAGAAACATCGCGCCATGATCCCCTAGGTATCACTGATAGTGCCTGCAAGAACCAGTTGGTCGTGGTTAGCGTACAGTACGGTCCTTTCAATCCATATATCCCGATCAGATCAACGACCATTGGTAAATCGAGAGTCGCTAAAGATCCGATAGCTATGCATACATCTTGGAGATCGAATAGTGACATCGCGAGTGTAACTAGGTAAACCCATTTACCTAAAACACTTCTAGTACTCTGGCCAGAGATTTATACACTATTATCTCTTCAGATAGCATAGGATATCCACGCATGTAAGCGAGCGGTGAATCCTCGACAACGAAGCATCGACTACTACATGCATCGGGATCTCACCCAATCCCGCCGCCTAATGACCCCAAGTGAGCCCGCAAACGAGTCAAAGTGAGACGCCTATCATGTAGAGTCTCAATGACGTTTCGAGTCGTGAGGACTAATCAGTACAACCAAGACCTCGGTCTTATCCACTCGACAAATGGTAACCACTTGGAAAGTCCGAACGAGGGTAGTTCGATAGATCACCAGGTCACTATCTATCTGCATGCTCAGAACATCACAATGTTCCCTACCAATGAAACATGGTACTTCGCATCGCAGATACTAGTCTCAAGCTCGGGCGGCCTTATCCTCATTTTGATGGCCCAATCGACTAGGAACGAGTTCAGAATACACAGTGACTATTAGATGTGTTTCATTATAGCCATCATATCCACTATCACATCTAACATACACTGTGGTGTATTCTAGGTCTTTATCCAACGCAATTGTTAACATTATAATAATAATGAAAATAAATAATGCCATGAAAAAGTGCGAATATCATATATAAAGATCGTTTCATACAAGAGTCTATAAACCCACACGCCACAAGTTGGCTAGTTGGCATCTAATCTAACAATCTCCCACTTGCCCTAAAGCCAACTACTCATCAGACGCAGTCCCATTGTTTCGTGATGTTTTTCAAACAACGGTCCTGGAAAGGGCTTCGTAAGTGGATCAGCAATGTTGTCCGCAGAGGCGACTCTCTCAACTCTATGTCACCTCTAGCCACAATATCCCGGATTATGTGGTATTTCCTTAGTATATGTTTGGATCTTTGGTGAGACCTAGGCTCCTTTGCTTACGCAACGGCACCCGTGTTGACGCAGCACACCGGGACTGGACCAACTCCATTAGGAATGACGCCCAACTCTTGGACGAAATTCCTTATCCAAACCGCCTCCTTAGCAGCAGCTGATGCTGCGATGTACTCAGCCTCAATGGTTGAATCCGCGATGGTGTCTTGCTTGGAACTCTTCCAAGAGACAGCACCACCATTGAGCATGAATACAAATCCAGAGGTTGACTTCGAATCATCCACGTCACACTGGAAGCTAGAATCAGTGTAGCCTTCCAGTTTTAGTTCACCACGCCCATAGACCATGAACATATTCTTAGTCCTTCGTAAGTACTTAAGAATATCCTTCACAGCCTTCCAATACAATTGGTCGGGGTTTGCCTGGTAGCGGCTTGTGACACTCAGAGCATATGCGACATCCGGTCTAGTCGAGATCATGCCATACATAATACTACCTATTGCCGAGGCATATGTCACACGTGTCATACTCTCTATCTCCTCATCAGTCTTCGGACACATAGACTTAGATAGAGTGACCCCATGGCACATAGGTAGGTGTCCTCTCTTGGACTCTTCCATAGAGAACCTCTTAAGTATGATATCGATGTAGGTGGCCTGGGTGAGTCCGAGCATCCGTTTATATCTATCTCGATAGATCTGTATTGCAATAATATAGGATGCTTCACCCATGTCCTTTATCGAAAATCTACTAGACAACCAGACTTTTGTTGATTGCTGCATTCCTACATCATTCCCAATGAGTAGAATGTCATCAACATAAAGTACTAAGAATGTCACAGCGCTTTTAACTACCTTCTTATATACACATGGCTCCTCGGGATTCTTGATGAAACCAAATTCATTAATTGTTTCATCGAATCTCAGGTTCCAACTTCGCGATGCTTGTTTGAGACCGTAGATCGATCTCTGAAGCTTGCATACCTTATGCTCGCTTCCAACAGATGTGAAACCCTCGAGCTGCGTCATATAGATCTCTTCATTAATGTTTCCATTAAGGAACGCAGTTTTCACATCCATTTGCCATATCTCATAGTCGTACCATGCGTCTATGGCTAATAAGATTATAATTGACTTGAACATTGCGACTGGTGAGAAGGTTTCATCATAGTCAACACCTTGCCTTTGAGTGTAACCTTTCGCGACCAGTCATGTCTTGTAGGTCATTACCTTACCATCAGGCCCAAGTTTCCTCTTGTATACCCATTTACACCCAATAGGAACAATTCCTTCGGGAGGATTAACAAGAGTCCAAACTCGGTTAGCATGCATTAGGTCAAACTCAGACTGCATTGCTTCAAGCCACAAATTTGAATCAGCATCGGAAATCGCCTCCTTGAAAGTTCTTGGATCAGATCCCACAACTTGATCACCTTGATCATATTCAAGGAGAAAACCATATCTCTCAGGAGCCCTAGGGACCCTTTCGGATCTCCTAGGTGCGACCATTTCTGGTACTGGCTCTGGAGGCGCAGGAGATTCACTTGGTACTTCAGTTGGTTCTCGAACCTCTTCGAGTTCTACTATCTTGCCTTTTGTATCAAGTAGAAATTCCCTTCCATAAAGGTGGAATTCCTAGAAACAAACACTTTTGTTTCGCTGGGATAGTAGAAGTAGTATCCAATGGAATTCTTTGGATATCCAACGAAGTAACATAAGATGGATCTCGTATCCAGCTTATCTCCCACTGTATGTTTCAATATCTCATATGGAGTTTTATCCACTGCCTTTGTGTGGACATTGTTCAACAAAATTACCGCCGTTTCGAGTGCATAGCCCCAAAACGAGGTAGGAAGCTCAGTGAAGCTCATCATAGATCGAACCATGTCCATCAATGTTCGATTACGAAGCTCCGCTACACCATTGAGCTGTGGTGTGGTTGGAGGGGTCCACTGTGAGAGAATCCCATTCTCTTTCAGATAGTCTTGAAATCCAGCACTTAAGTATTCACCACCTCGATCGATCGAAGTGCTTTAATACTTTTTCCTAGTTGATTTTCTACTTCAGCCTTGAATTCTTTGAACCTTTCAAAGGATTCAGACTTGTGCTTCATTAAGTACAAGTACCCATACCTAGAGTAATCGTCGGTAAAGATGATGAAGTATGTGTGACCGTACTTAGTACCAATACTAAATGGGCCGCACACATCAGTATGGATCAAATCCAATAGGCCTTGAGTACGCTCACCCTTGCTGTTGAAGGGTTTCTTTGTCATCTTTCCATTAAGACAAGATTCACAAGTCGGTAGGGAGTTAATGTCTGACAGATCAAACATGTCACTCCTAACTAACTTGTTCTTCCTACTTAGAGAAACATGACCTTGCCTAGCATGCCAAAGTTGTGCTGGGTTCAAGCTATCGTGTTTCCTTTTAATCTTTGTTGTATGTGTTTCGACATCGCGAGTTGGAACGTATTTTAATTTTAAGGTGTACAAATCGTTTTCGCGTTCCCCAATACCAATCAAACATTCATTCTTGTAAATATTGCAAATCGAATTAGCAAACATACAAGAATATCCATCACTATCAAGCATAGAAACAGAAATAATGTTCTTTATTAATTCAGGAACAAACAAAACATTTCGTAATAACAACTTAAAATCAGAAGACAGAAATAAATAAACATCCCCTATAGCTACGGCAGCAACTCTTGCTCCATTGCCAAGCCTCAAGTGGGTCTCACCATCTCTAAGACGTCGGCTTCTTGTCATCACCTGCAAATCATTGCAGATATGAGATCCACATCCGGTATCAAGTACCCAAGACTTTATGGTTCCTTCGAACACTACAAGCATGTTAACCACCTCTTCAAGGGTGGCTGCCAGCTTGTTCATGTTGAAGTTGACCACAAAGGGGTCGAATGCAGCAGGCAGAGGAGAAGCACATCCACAGACAGCTCGTGTGGAAGTGTGATATCAAGGCCCGACAGCTTTCAACGAGCCCAATCATGCGAACCCCATGCTCGCGGACCGAAGTCCCATCGCGCATGCGGCTCGTCATAAGCTCCTTGACAGCCGTGAACCTCTCATGTCGAGAGTTCTCCCCATACAGTTCTTTGAGATGAAAAAGTATGTCAGCATCATACTTTGTATTCTCAAAGAGCCGTTGCATTTAGTTAGACATCGATGCCATCACATAGCATCGAGTCTTAAGCTCGTGTCCCACCATTGCTGAAGCGTCACCAGCTCCTCAAGGGCTGATATCAGCAGGGCTTTCATTCGGAGGGCTCTTCTCTATCGTATAAAGAATTTTATCCGAAGCCAACACTATTTTGAGATTTCGAAGCCAGTCTTGGTAGTTCAGACCGGTGAACTTGTTGCTATCCAGTATAGCAGTGAGTGGGTTTTTGATCGAAAACATTATAAATGCAGTTATACTGAAAAGAAAACAGACATACATTACTAAATATATATGAAATAACGTTAAGACATAAAACAAGTTCGTTTAGTTCTATGAATTACCCTCCCACTATTTTAACGATTTCACTACCCTCTAATGAAATCGAGAAAGCAAGTTTCTTTAGTGGGTACACGGAGCCCAATCAAGCGATCATGGTCCCGAATAATATCAGCCAACCACGACCCCCAAAAGGTAGTTTCCTATTGCAGCCGGTGCAACCTCCATGTATTCACCTCACGTCCAGTAAGGGCCCAATAATATGACGCCGTTTACTATCACGTGTCAAGATGACCCATCAATGTTGAGTCGTGAAGGACGGTCCCTTTAACGTCCCCAATAATATGAGCCAACGTTAAAGGGAGTTCCAACCGACTCACAACAATTGTCAATGTCGTGGACAGCTTTCCGGCATACATAGCCTCCTCAATAATATGAGCCGGGCCATGTATACGGGTAGCATCGGCGTACACCCATTGTTGATGGAAGGTAGGGATAATTTAAACAAATTTGAATTCCCTTTAGCTTATCGAATAAACTTTTAATCTTGATATTAGTTTTAAATCGTATTTAAAACGAGGGATTTTATTTTCGAAAAGTTTGGTCTCATGCAATATATTTTAAATCATATTTAAAACATACGGATTCAACTAACTATATATCACATATATAAACACTGGGATGATCGATCGCGAGAGATATGCGGTCCGTGGTTGCCAATCATGGACCTGGGTCCAATCCTAGGTGAAATGCAATATGCAATGCAATCCTATTACATTTGCTTCCGGTTTTACAGATCTTCGGTCTTCAATATATTTGATCGTCATCGGGCCCACCATCTTCAAAAGTCCTCCCACTAAGTCTAGTAATTTAAAATAAATTTCCATGACACATAAGGGATACATTTTAAGGGGTAGGAACGGGCCACAAACAGATCCACTTTTATAAAATGATAATCAACAATATTACAACCGAAATCATAAAAACCTAAAGCATACACTTAACACATTGGGGCATGACTCTCGATCATCCCAATCATGCAATCAATCTAATTAATATGCATAAATTAAATAATAAAATTATTTATTGCAAAATCATATTTTAATCATAAAATCGCATTTTATAATAAAATCGTATTTTGTCGATAAAATCAAATTTTAATCAACAAAATCATATTTAATTATAAAATCATATTTTACAATCAAAATCGTATTTTGCAATTTTAATAGCATCATATTGGGCCAAAAACAATTTTGGGCCCAAAATCTCAAAATTTCAAAATTGACCAAAATCGGCCCGATATCGAATATGGGCCCGAAAACTTCATGGGCTGCCCGGGACAGGCCCAAACTAAACCTAGAAGCAAAATTCAGCCGTCGCAACAATCTGCACAAGGCCGCGCGCTGCCGTAACGCGTGCGGCATGATGGCCGGCGTCGCGCCTTGTCGTGCGCGGCAGCGCTTCGCCCATGGCGGCGCATGGCAGCGCGCCTGCTGCCCAACATCATGCAACCAGTGCGCACAACTTGTGGGCAGTGGCCGGCCAGCAGGTGGCCATCGAGCGCGACATCGCGCGGTGAAGCGCGCGCACATGTACGCACGACGGCTGTTGGTTGCCGCCGCCCACGGCTGCGACCGGCGGCTGCAAAAAAATATATATTTTTTTTGTGTTTTCATTCTGAAATTCAAGATTTATATGCAATTCAGGCAACAAATGTATTGAAGGATCCGAGCCATAGCTCTGATACCACTGTCGGAATAGCGGTGGCGGATCCGGATCCCGTCTCCCGGCGGTGCAGCGGAAGTTTAAAATAAGCGTCGGGATACGTTCAATACAATAAAATAAATACTATAAACCATTCATAGGATGATTTTCGGGGTGTTACCTTGCTGGCGTCTAGGCGCCTGGCTCCAACCAAAATCACAGGGAAACTGCCTCTTGTCCGTAGGCGGCGGTAGAAACGTCTAATTAGGTCCACAACCAGAAGCAAGGTTCCTTCGTCAGCCTGCACTAGAAGGCCTGACGAGATCAGCACGGACGGAAACTCCTCGAAAAGTTGATCGGAACAGGTCCGATCAAGAGGCGGCGGCGCGTGGCGGCAAGCGGCGGCCGTGCGTGAGGTTTGTGGAGGAGGGGGCGGCGGCTTGTGCTATGGAGGCTAGGGTTAAGTGGTGCAATGAATTAATTAAATCCCTAAGTCATTACTTAGTATATAATCAATATACATGGGCTTGAACCGGCCCATTGGACTTGGTCATACCCAAGTCCATATGAACATTCGGTTCGTTTAATTCACTGTGGTTTCATCACAACTCCGATCGACGATCTGATCGGACCGATCGACTCAGTTTCCAAAACTGAACATTATGATGCGAAAAACAATTTTTCAGATATCTAGTCCAAAATGACCGTTTTTCCCCTCAACAGCGGGAAATCACGATTTGACCCCTGTTGACTTTTAGGAAGTCGCACTCCCTAAAATCCTCCTCCTATGCTGAACACATTGAGCTCAGTTTCCGTGCGGGAATCATGAATCCAGTACTTGTGTGACCCTAATTGGTTCAGGGATACAGCTAGCAGTGGGCCAACAACCATTCCGACTCCGAAATCACAATTTCGGACTTGTCCAACGGATCATGGTAAAGCGTCTAGCAACATCGCGCCATGATCCCCTAGGTATCACTGATAGTGCCTGCAAGAACCAGTTGGTCGTGGTTAGCATACAGTACGGTCCTTTCAATCCATATATCCCGATCAGATCAACGACCATTGGTAAATCGAGAGTCGCTAAAGATCCGATAGCTATGCATACATCTTGGAGATCGAATAGTGACATCGAGAGTGTAACTAGGTAAACCCATTTACCTAAAACACTTCTAGTACTCTGGCCAGAGATTTATACACTATTATCCCCTCAGATAGCATAGGATATCCACGCATGTAAGCGAGCGGTGAATCCTCGACAACGAAGCATCGACTCCTACATGCATCGGGATCTCACCCAATCTCGCCGCCTAATGACCCCAAGTGAGCCGGAAAACGAGTCAAAGTGAGACGCCTATCATGTAGAGTCTCAATGACGTTTCGAGTCGTGAGGACTAATCAGTACAACCAAGACCTCGGACTTATCCACTTGACAAATGGTAACAACTTGGAAAGTCCGAACGAGGGTAGTTCGATAGATCACCAGGTCACTATCTATCTGCATGCTCAGAACATCACAATGTTCCCTACCAATGAAACATGGTACTTCGCATCGCAGATACTAGTCTCAAGCTCGGGCGGCCTTATCCTCATTTTGACGGCCCAATCGACTAGGAACGAGTTCAGAATACACAGTGACTATTATATGTGTTTCATGATAGCCATCATATCCACTATCACATCTAACATACACTGTGGTGTATTCTAGGTCTTTATCCAACGCAATTGTTAACATTATAATCATAATGAAAATAAAGAATTCCATGAAAAAGTGCGAATATCATATATAAAGATCGTTTCATACAAGAGTCTATAAACCCACACGCCACAAATTGGCTAGTTGGGCATCTACTCTAACAATGTTGTGACGCCCGAACCCACGGGAATCAAGAATTGGGGTAAATAAAAATTTTCGAAATAAAAGAAGGCTAAAGGATAATTTTTTATAAGCTGTATTTCTTATACCTTAAAAGAAATCGAAACATAAAACAACTCAAAGACTAGAAGATACTTATTTGTGCGCCAACTACTGAAGACATTTGAGGAAAACAGTTTTCATTGATAACTGCAATTGCGATTTACAACAGCTTCTATTATGTGTAAATATACAACCGTTGCAACTGATCTAATACAGTACATTCTAAACAAAATACATCAACTGAGACACGGAAAATGTAGGCCTTGGATAAACACACACCACCCAGCAGCTGATTCAAGTTTCGCCTTCTGTTCGTTCTCCAGCTGTCGCACCTGCACCATTTTAAAAGTTAGTGAGCCTAGGGGCTCAGCAAATAAAACCTGAATAATAACAAGTTTGAATACGTAGGTAGACATCTGTTCAATACAAACATTTCATAAACATTTCTTTCTTTAAACGTGGAGACAGGGGTTAATAGCCCAGACATCATCAATATCTTTTCTTTAGATTTATGGCATTTAAGCTCCTCATGGTCCATGTTGCACTTTGATCAAAATGACTTCCGATATCAGTTTTAGCATATAGCTCATACGAAAAGGGCAATCGACATCTAGACAACTGCTCACCCTTCTCCTTGTTGACCGTCAACTATCTATGCCATAATCTTAAAATAAACTTTGTTCCATTAACATCCTTTCTTTCTTTGAAATTCTTAAACATCATCGGGTTCCATCATTTAAAACTCTCGCTTCCCATTTTTAAAACTCTACTGCGTATCGAATTCGACTTTAGGAAACATAACATTTGAAATGAGACCAGTCGCAAGAGAAACCAGTCGCAAAGAATTGGAATCAGCCGTAAGAAAATGGAACAGTACTTATGAAACAAAACAGATTTCTACTGTTCGCAAATATCGCTAAAAGAAACAAGCTGGAATGAACAGAAACCAGCTGCAAGATCTTTTACTAAAAAAACGTATTAAATGAAACGATGTCGTTGAAGTAAGTGACATGTATGATGACATAAGACTATCTGCTGAATTTTGTAACTTAAGGGAACGACGTCGTTAGTGCATCAACCAGTCGTAAGTAAAAAGGTTAAACAACCAGTCGCAAGAAATGCGCTAACATTTATAAAACTAGACGCAATGAACAGTACCATTCGCAAGACTAATACCAACTGCAATGAATAACAAGTCGCAATGAACAGTACTTTAGAAACAAAATTGCAACTGCTGAAATTTGACAATAAAAATGCATCTGCTGATGAACAGTGCATCTACTGGATTTTAATAACAAACATGCACCTGCTGGTGAACAGTTCATCTGCTGAATTTACGAAAACAACGCAGTTGCTGGATTTTAACAAGGAAAAGCAACTGTTAGAATAAAACTGGGTATATGTAACATCAAAACAACAACTATGCTATCAGCCGTTGCCTATCAAACCAAACTTCATAATGATTCGACTAGCAACTACCGATTACACCGTTATCAAATTCTGATATTACAACTACTAAATTGAAGAACATTCATAAACATTCTGGGAATAAACTCGAATTCTCAGCACTTTAAAACGTCATAAACTTTCTGGAAAACATTTTGGAAGCATCATAAACATCAAAACATCATTTTCGAACCCATCTTCTTTCCTTTGAACATGTGTAAAATCATTTTAAACATACAGGCAAGCAGATCCATAAAAACATCAATATATACTTCAAATGGTGTAGCAAAGGATCAGATTTTACTTGCCTTAAACAAAGCTTTGCGACGACAACCAATTCCTGCAGAAATCTTCTCATTGAGTAACGCACGAACTCTTCTGGAAATATTTTGAAGAACACTTCAAGATTTTTCTTTGCAAATGATAAAAAATCTTACTTTGAACACAGGTTTTTATATGAAAGGGATTAGTGGCATGCTACTTGTAAAATCAAGCATGACACACTTATAAAATTTAGTAAAATTCCCTTCATATCATTTTAATTTCTAAAACACCAAACCTTTTTCAAAAGAAATGATTTTTCATCCTTAAAATATTTTTCAATCGATTTAAAACCAGCTCATGCATCACTCTTTGGAGTCATCTGCTGGAACCATCCGCAACGCATCTTATGTTCTGAAATCAATGAATCAGCAAATACATAACATTTAAAATTTCCAATTTGGCCCACGAGATCAATAAAATGCATAAATGTGGTCCTATAGATTTTGGGGCGTTACAGCAGCTCTGGAGAGACTTGTACTCAATTAAATCTAGCACATGACAAGTTCAAAAAGATGAGCTTTTTCAAAGCTAGTGTGATACATGATCCATGCGAGTCGGTACGGTATGATGACAAGATCTCGGAGCTATTGAATAAGAAAGGAAAAGCTGGTATTGGCTATGACAGACCGAGAGTTCTAAGTCTGGTTGGCTAAAGAACAGACTTGACAAGGAAAAGTCAAAAGCTAGATCCAAGTCGTTTGTTCAGAACCAACAAAGACGTTGCTCTAAGAAGGTTAAGTCTGAATGGAAAAATCTTAGGCGCCATAGATATCTAAATGGTCAAAATATCAAACCAACACTCAACAGATCTCACCGTACTTCTGCAAAGACCCTTATGGACTATCATACTGGGAAAGCTGTCAAAGTAATTCAAGTATGGGTCCCGAAAGGGGTAATCCTATCTGGACCCAAGTAAAATTGGGTACCAAAATCTGTTTGTATGATTGTAGGACAACAGGTACAAAGCTGCTGATGAATCAACCATATGGTACCTGGACAGCGGTTGTGCGATATATATGACTGGAAACCCAAAGCTGCTAACAGATGTGACACCTCACAGAGGAGCAAAAATAGTCTTTGGTGACAATGCTCATGGTAACACTGTGGGTAAGAGTTAGATTATCCACGGTAATATTTCTATATCAGATGTTTTAGTTGTTGATAACTTGCATTACAATTTGATTAGCATTAGTCAGCTATGTGACAAGGGTTACATAGTTAACTTTCAACAGCACACATGCACAGTTCAGAGTCCAGAAGGACTGACTGTATTGGTAGGTAAAAGGTCGGGGAATACCTACATTATCAATTGGTCAGAACCCATGGGATCTGAACAAATTTTCTTAGCAGCCAACTCTTCCAAGAGCTGGTTGTGGCATCAGCGGATGAACCATATAAACTTTAAAACTCTTGCTCATTTGAGTCAGCATGAAATGGTTTCTGGTCTGCCCAAAATCAATTTTTCAAAGGACAAGATCTGTGCCGCATGTCATCTTGGTAAACAAATCAAATCCACTTTTAAAAAGAAAGGCGGTAAACGTTCTTCCCGAAGCTTAGAGCTTTTACATATGGATCTCTTTCGTCCTATTCCCGTAACTAGCTTAGGGGGAACAAACTACACCCTAGTTGTTGTTGATGATTTTAAAAAATTCACTTGGCTGTTGTTTTTAAAAGCAAAATCTGATACCGCTGACTAGCTGATACGTCTTTAAAACGTTTGCAAAATGACAGATCCTGTTCAGTCAACCGTATAAGAAGTGATCGTGGTACTGAATTTTTAAATTATAAATTAGCTTATTATCTAGAAGACATTGGGATAAAGCATGAGCTTTTGGCAGCTATAACTCCTCAGCAGCACGGGCTTGCTGAGAGGAGAAATCGTACTTTAAAAGAAGCTGCTAGATCTATGATTACTTATCCTGGTATTTCACAAAAATTCTGGGCAGAAGCAGTTAACACAGCTTGATACACTCAGAACAGATCTATGATTAATAAGTTGCATGGTAAAACCCCATATGAGATCTGGAGTGGCAAGAAACCTGATATTTCATATTTCAGGGTGTTTGGGTGCAGATGCTTCATTCATAATAATGGTAAGAAGCACCTAACAGCTTTTGATGTAAAATATGATGCAGGTATATTCCTAGGTTACTCAGCAGTGAGCAAGGCTTATCGAGTATTCAAAAATCGAAGTTTAACTGTTGAAGATTCAGCACACATCGTCTTTGATGAGACAAGTTTTAGATCCAACTCAGCTGCGAGCCTTAACGATCTATGTACACGTCTAGAATCATCCAGCATTGATGACTTAGATGATGACGTAGCACAACAAAGACATTCAGCAGAGATGGAACCAGCACTAGACATACCACACAACAATGCACAACAAGATCTGACAGGTAATACAAATCCAGTAGTCATCGATTTGTCTAACATTGACTCAACGCAGGATCAGATCTCTCCAAGTGTGCCTGCTGCTGGAGCTGAAGCGACAAACGGCACAAGATGCTCAAACCAAATGTTGCTCAAACAGATGTTGCACAAACAGATCTTGCCATACATAGCCAAACATACTGAACGCACCAGTTGCGAGTACTTCACATCAAATGGTATCAGAGCCATGGTCATGGGTTCGATCAAACAGATGTTGCACAAACAGATCTTGCCATACATAGACCAACATCTGAAGCACCAGTTGCGAGTACTTCACATCAAATGGTATCAGAGCCATGGTCATGGGTTCGATTCCCATTGATTGCAAGGAGTGCAATTATTGGGAGGGGGATTGTTGGAGTGCAATAATTGACTCTGCTTGGTAGAGCGATCGAACCATGACGCTTGTGTTGCTATACGGTTTAAAATATTGGAGTTGCACTATTACCACCAGCTATAGCTTTTGAAAGCGGCAAGCGCTCGGTCCTACAGGCTGGAAGCTGCTGTGCTCAGATCTTATGGATTCAACACCAGCTTAAGGACTATGTCATTGATGCTTCTGAAGCGCCTATTCTCTGTGACAACATCAGTGCTATCGCTATCACTCAGAATCCTGTACTACATTCAAGAACGAAGCACATCGACATCAGGCATCATTATATAAGAGACCATGTACTCAAGAAGGACGTCAAGCTGGAGTATGTGTCGACTGAGCAGCAAGTAGCTGACATCTTCACAAAGCCCCTGCCAGACGCTAAGTTTTCTTATTTTAGAGATCTATTGGGTCTCTTAGAACTGCCTTGATTTTCTCTGCGCTAACAATTTGCAGGTTTTACAGCTTCTGGTTTTGTCAAATCTGAGTCTACTGTTCAGGGCAAACATCGTGGAATTCAGGTTGATAAAATATCTGACTTGGGAGGCTCAGCTTTAGGGGGAACGAGAGATCTGAATTAATAAGTGCTGAGTCAACTGAATATGTGAGATCTGGATACACTCAGATGTCATGTATACACAGTTGATGCTTATCCATGATCAGATCTTGCAACACCCCTGCTGATACATTAAACAGATCTTAAGGTTGTGACGTCTTAACCACTTGGATCCAGTTGTCGTTTACATTTTCACCCTCGCGGGTACAATTCAAAATCCTTTTAAAATTCCTTTAAAATTATTTCGCGATATTGTCAAAATCATTTCCAAAATTGATCGCGCCATCGGATGATTGACACGTGGTTGTCATCATGCGTAACGTCACATCTATATTTTCTCTCTGTAGTACCATTTCGCATTCTTGTTTATATTTACGGCATTTATTTTTATTCTATCACTTACCTTGCGCATATCTATTCTACAGTATTCTTGTGATTTGATCTCTGTGTATTCTTGTTGCAGATATTTTTCGGTCATACCCTTCTTCAACCAACCATCTGTAATGGCATCCTCACTTATTAGCAACACCAACGAAGTCCATTTTGCCTCTGTCCTTGCCATGGAAAACGCAGGAATGGTAGCTATGTTCTCGAAGCCCTAGTAGCTTCTGGTCTTAATGGTTTTCTGGGCTATATGTCTGACATTTTTGAAACCGCTCTGGTCGAGTTTTATCAAAACTCTTCTGTAAGGGATGGTAAATTTATCAGTACATTTCAAGGGAAATCAGTGGGAATCTTCGAGGAAGTTTTTGCAGGGACTTTTTAGTTCCCGGTAGAAGGATTGACAGACATGAATGAGGTACCAAAGGATTTAGTTTTTGATGCAAGGAGTGAGTTTTCATTTACTGGTGAGCAGTTGACAACTTCCTGCAAGAAGTGGGAACTGAAGATTGAGTTCAGGCTACTAAGTGATATTTTGGCTAAATCAGTCACTGTGAAGGCAGGATCGTTCGACGCTGTTACTCATGAGCGATTCCCAATGATGACCGATATCAATGGAGGAGTCAAAATCAATTGGGGCAGGCTGTTTTTTAACATTTTCAAAGACATGGTGACGCCTGGGTCTAGGCAAGCCAGGGGCTATGCTGTAAAAATCTGTATTCTGTTGAAGAACGTACCAAACATGGAGTTGGGAGATTCCAAGGAGTTCCATCCTCTTAAAATTTTAACAGCAAAATCTATTCACAGATACATCGCTATTAATGATAAGATTGCTGTTGAGGATTTGGAGGATGTGAGAGATGTATCCCGGGTGAAGAAGACACCCGTAAAAAGGGCAGTGTCCAAGAAGAGGCCTGCTACTGCTGTGGCTGAACTGGTTGTGAAGAAAAAGCGGACATTGAAGGGGAAAGCAACTCCTTCAAATGAAAACCTGGAGCTAGTTTCAGTGGCACAGGAGGCTGTACCACTTCATGTTATTAAACCTATCACCGCTGCACCTCCTAAGCCCAAACGAAAAGCACCAAAGAGGAAGTTGATATTGGCAGCAGGATCTACTGATGAGATTGCGGAGGAAGAGACAGATGTTGAAAAACAAAGAGAAGAACCAACTGTTGATGTTGTGGTGAACGAACCAACTGTGGCGAACTTTGTTGAAAAAGAGAAAGAGACGTCTGGGGATGATGTGGATTCCATTATCCAGCAGATTCTTGAAGATACCGCACAGTTGGATACCGATATGGGAGATACAGATGAAACAGTTATTGAGGGACCAAGGATACAGACTTCTGATGATTTTATTTCTGGTTATTTTCAGTTGGTTACCAGTGAAGCTTACCGCATGATTGGTGTGGAAAATGATCCCGATGAAGAGAGAAGAACTGATGATGAGTTTATGACTCTCGAGGAAATTTTGTCAACAATTCCAGCTGGTTCCTTATTACCTTCAACCACTGCGGAAGTAACGAAAATTCAGTTGGGAAAGAGTATTCAATTCAGGGTTGTCAATGAAGGGGACTGGTACAAGGCCAGTCTTCCTAAGATTTCTTCTACCGAGAAGGGGAAGGCTCCCCTTCACGAAAAGGATCCAATAAAAGGGAACCTGACCAAAGAAATTTTTGCCTTAATTTGTGCAGATATCGATTTACTTGTAAAGTTGCGAGAACAGATCATTGATGAAGTCGATAGATTTTTCAATTCGTTCAGTTTTAAGACGTTGGCGGCCTTGAAGTTGGAAGAGATCTATGCCAAGGAAGAATTAGTTTTGACTTGGGCTGAAACTGACTCAACCAAGGTCGCACTTCAAAGGCGCACGTTTATTCTTACCAAGTACAGCGAGTTGCTTCTTCGGAAGTTTTTGGAGACTCGTAAATCAAATTTTGTCTCTGGTACACCTTCTTCGGCTATAGATCTCCAAGTTTTGGACAAATTGTGGGATCTTCATTTCTTTGTGTTAGAATAGCTAAAGGCGCAGATACAGGCACACGGTCTTAGGTGGGAGAAGACGTGTTGCTCTAAAATTTTTGAAGGGAAGAGTCGTGATCGTGGCGCTGTCATCGCCCGATCAAACACAAACACAAAATCTTCTTGCTGGATAAGGAAAATGGTCTGTGTCAATGACTCTTGGGTGATTGAGCAATGTGCTGACTACTGGAAGCCGTTACCCAGGCAAGTTGTTTGTAATGAAGTTTTGCCGCAATTGTCTTATGCAGATGCTCTTCCCACTGTTAGTGAATTCTTCAAGCTGCTCAGAAAGAGATGGCCAGATATCTGTCTAGAAGCTGCAGAATTTTTTGTTTCTGGAACACTTCTGCCAGTAGGCTCCCTCAATTTTTGCCGAGCTCTAACTATTGTTGAATCCACTCAAGATTTTGGTTTTCGAAGGCCGACTGTCACATCTTGGGGATGGTCCCAACTTTGCACAGCTTTTGTCAGATACAACTTATTCGAGGGTTTGCAATCAGTTGATATCAGCAAATTTTCTTTCAGTTCTCATTCCGGTCAGACCAATTTTGAAGGATGCTAATATTCTTGATACCGTTGTATAGAGAGCACCAGTTTTTCTTCTAACAGACACGAGTACTCAGGAGAATCCGATTGTACAGATGGATATAGATCAACATCCAGATTCTCCACCTACCTCAGCTGATTCTTCTTTGCACTTCAATGCAAATGACATTCCTACGGAAGAAGACTCAGCTATATCTTGCCTTCTACTGCCACTCCTACTACAACAGACAGCGCAACATCTTTTGGTCAACTACGCACATCGATTGATCAAGTTCAATTTGAGCAAATCAGGCAAAAGGATGATATGGACAAACTCAAGGACATACTTCTGATGCATATTCGAGACCTTGAGAAGCAGTTTTCAGACCGTTTTGATCAACAAGACAGGGCCTATAAGGTGCTACTTAACAGTATTCACCAAGAGATTCACGATCAAAAGACCCTTCTATCGCTGGATTTTCTTACATCTCAGAAGAGGATCAGTACTCAGTCGGCGGCCGTGGCCACAGGCTTAACTGATGTTCAGAAGTATGTTCAGGACACTAAGGATGCTTTTTTCCACCAGTTACTGGATTTTCGTGCTCAGGAACAGGAGAACTACAATAATTTTACCACTCAATTGGGCGAATTAGTTGATTACATCAATATTGGTGGTAATGACAAAAAGGGGGAAGAGAGTAGCAGCCGTCGTCCTCAGCCGCCGATAGATGATCAGAATAGACCCCGTGGGGTCATTTTTTATTGTACAAATTTTTTGTACATTAATTCAGTTAATGAGATTTATAAAATTTCAGCACGACTTTGAGTTTTCTTATATCTTCTTAAGTCGTATGGCTGCTAAGTTTTATCATCACCAAAAAGGGTGAAATTGTTAAGATAAAATTTATCAGTCTTGGTGATAACAAAAATAAGACCAAGTAATGACATTAAGCCTTCGCAGACGATTTCAGAAGTCATGACGTCATCCCAGTGTTTTGAAGTTTACAGAAGTCATGACGTCATCCCAAGTGTTTTGAAGCTTTCAGAAGTCGTGACGTCTTATCAGTATTTTGAAGAGTTCATAAGTCTGACGTCATATAAGTGGATTGAAGATTTCTAAGTCTCGAAAGATTCTGAACTACCTTCTGAGTTGACCATTCGGGAACAGTTATTCAGACTTGAAGCTACAGTGGAAGATCTGTTGTTAGAAGCATAGTGTATTAAGACTTGAGTAACATATTGTGGTTCAGTTTTGAGTATTTCAGTTGTGGACAATATCTATTCAGTTACCTCAGATCTCAGTACCTCAGAAGTTAGTTTTTAGATAAAGTTGCTTTGACATCAGAAGTGATAGATTCAGATTTTTTGGCTATTTATATAACAGAGCTTTCAGATATCAAAAAGTATCAGTATGCATTCAGTTGTTGCATTCAGATGTTACAAGTACACAGTTATCTCTATATATTCAGTAGTGACAGCTATGAATACACAAGCAGCGAAGAGATAGCGACTATTGCAAGGTAGAAAGAAATGTTTTAACAGAAAGAGCTTTCAGGCGTATGGAACGAACAGCTTCAAACGCTACCATATGTTTAAATTGGAAAGAATCAATGGTTGCGATTGGATCGTACAAATTCCTGGAATTAAGAAGACAATGTCAGAGCTATTTTGGGCGATTGTACACAGTATACAGAGGACATTATACCACGTTTGATCAAATATGGATATATGAAAATTTGGCCCTGATGAAGCGCAGATAATGTCAGAGCTATTTTGGGCGATTGTACACAGTATACAGAGGACATTATACCACGTTTGATCAAATATGGATATATGAAAATTTGGCCCTGATGAAGCGCAGATTACCATTTGGTGGAGTAGGATATACGGTTGTACGATGAACATATATTCAAAAAGGGATTTTTTTTCCTTAGGAAAATTTTAATGACCGTTGAGATCAAAAGGGGATAAAAGGCTGAAGAATTAAAATTGAGAAACTCACTGCTAATTCTCCTATCCTTGCCTATTCTACGTCTTCATCGTTCTTGAGCTTATTACCTATTTGACGCTATCTTTCAAAATCTCACATAGTTACTAGAAATTCACACTGCAAAATATATTTGAAGTTCCAGTGCTTTCAATCTCGAAGAACAGTTTCTTAGTTGTTCTTAATAGCTTAATCTTCGAGATATCATCTTCTGATTCACTTTTGTGAATCGAGATTCATAGTATAGAAACCAGAAGATTTACAGTCTCAAAACCATTGTATTTCATTGTTATCATTCAGATTGAGTCTATAACGAATTGGCTGTTTAAAGCAATTCGAAAAATTCTAAGTGTTGTAAACAGCAGTTGCGTCTGCTTGTTGATTGGAGTTGCTAGGAGTTCACCTGAAGCAAGGCTCGGTGATTGGGTGTTTACAGTGTCTGTATTCATCAAAGCCTTCTAGTGGAACCTTCTTCAAGAAGAAAGAAGGGACGACGTAGGATTTGATATCCGAACTTCCATAAACAAACTCTCGACCTTGAACTTTTACTTTACTGCATTTATTTATCATTACACTGTTCATAGATTGATCGACTTCATTCCGCACATTATTTGTTAGTCGAAAAATCTGATTTCAGACTGAGATACCTTAAATCTGGTAACTCGGATTTAAGTTAAGCGAGGCGCTTGTAAAAATTATTTTTAAGGTTTCGAAAATTTTAAAATACTAAGGAATTCATTCAACCCCCCCTTCTGAACTCCTAAGGTTGTTTTTCGATCCATATTGATCCTATCACTAAGTCATGAATGCATGTGGCTGTCAAGGAATCTGTCAGGCCTCATGCACAAACACAGAGTTTAACCACGCAAACAATAGCGGAAGCATTTAAACTAGTGGCTAAAATTTTTGCTTTTGGCCTGACTGAAAGGTAACATAATTTAAAATACTACAATACTCAAAATATCCAAGTTTAAAATAACACAGTACAATAGTGCAACATGTATCAAATACAAAACAACAACACTACAACCGAATACAATAAAGCACAGGGCATTCCCAGTCTAATAGTACTGATACATATATGCTATACGGTAATTGGGACACTCTAACCACCTCCTGGGGCACTCCCGCTGGGTCAACTCCACGACCAGCTAAATAAGCATGATAACCTGAGAACACACACAGGCAAACAACACCAGGCCCAGAGGGACACGGGGTCAAACCCCAATACGGAGAGAAACATAAAACAACTAATGAAAAGCACCAAGTAATATGCAAATGTTATGCATGAGAACAAGGCTACAATCGAAAGCAGGGAGACAAAAGATCTCAAAAACTGCTCAACAAACGAATCTGATCAACTAAACATCAGTGTCCACGGGGTGTGTGAGTATATGGGAGCTACCCACTCGTCTCCACAAACGGCATCATATGCAAAACATAGCTCAACCTGCTGTTGCCCAACTCATGAGGTGTGGGAGCTACCCACTCCGCTCATAGTGGCTAACAGATCCCAGCAGGGAGATGAGGGTGACGGGAGTTACCCGCTCGGCCTCTAAACAAGCATCCTGGTACGCACATATCAAGATAACAAGGCACGGCTTAAACAGATCTGAGCTCAATATGACAAATGCGTTTATGCAACAGATAAAATGTCCAACACAGAACATATACAACGATGCAAGACAGTAGCACAGAAACTACAAATTGGGAGCTACGAGCTCAACCAAATCTGTCCTACCCTTCTAACACAACAGAAAGCCCTAAGCTAAGCACAAGGTAGGATCTTAACACTTACCCAACGAACCACCTGAACGGTAGAAGCAAAGCCACGCTTATGCTAACAGACTACATAAGGGATATGTCTTCGCGAACCTCTCCAGCTTCACGCAAGCTTCCAAAAGTAGTACGAAACGAAGTGTCTTAGCAAGAGGAGTCCAACACTACCACTCTTACTTCAATCGGAGCTGCCTACCGCTGGCAATCGGAGAAGATAAGATTCGGTGAACAGTAGCTAGGGTATCGCGATAGGATCCGCTATCGGGAAATATTTTAAGTGTCGAAGATGAATAATAAAGAACGTATGCAAATGCCTCTATTTAAAGGTCAAATCTGCTCAAATCTGAAGAACATAATCCACCGACACTTAAGCCTCAAACTGATTTCCCCCTCGAATCTGAATCTCACATCAGATCTGGCTCTACGTCGAAACAAATCCTGACTTGCCCAAACGATGTCGCACAAAATCTATTGTCGCATCTGGACATGTCACCAGCTATTTGAATCTGAAATGCCAAACAGCATCGCATCACAACACTCAGATCCTACCAAAATCTGAAAACCAACGCTAATCAAATCTGAATCTTGCCAGCTAAACCAAACGCTGTCTTTCCAACTAATCCAAAAGACGTAGTTTAGCTACTCGCCACAGCAATCACACTGGCTCACCTCTGAATGCCTGCAATACCATATTCCATCACCACAACTAAGCGCGATCACCCAGCGCTGACCAACACTCACATCTAACCCGTTCTAGCGGAAATTTCCAACTCTCCAGATCTGTTTCAAGGACTTATATGGACCCGATAACTAAGCCATGCATACCAACTCAAAGCTGGATCATTCCAGATCTGTTCAAGCCAAATCTGGTCTATACTAAACCTGATTAATTAACTCAATTAATCTTTCTAAACTTTCGGTTCTCACAGAATCGGTCATCTAGGTCAACGAGTCAGCTGGCAAATCGGGTGAGCCTCTATACCACGCACAACCAATCAACCGGTGGAAATCATCGTTCCACGATATTCAGGTCTGGCCACTCAATTAACAATCACAGCTCGGTGGTATTCAGACACGACGAATCAGTCGGTCACCACTCCGATGATAGCATTGTGCCTTTCAGGCGCGACACATCTGTCGGCCGCTCACAATGTGGCTCAACTCGGTAATCAATCAAATCTCAGGCTCAAGATGTATGCATGAATGCAATTAAATTCAAATCTGATTTGAGCATTCATAATTCACGTAAAGAATAACATAATAATCATTCAGGGAGCCAAATCTGTCACGTAATTTACAGAATACAATTCATGCCTCAAAATACTAACAGGCTTATGCCCGAAGCTGTTAACAGAAGCTCAATTCGTACCTCAGATCCTAGCAAATACCTCAACCAGATCTCACCAGGGCACGGAAACCTCAGCCTGCTCAAATCTGCTTCCTCGCTGGTCTCGGCAAACACAGCAGGAACTGCCTGGGAGCTCAAATCTGCCAAGGCATCTCATAACTTAGCTCAAATCCAAACTCCTAAAACTCACTGCCTACGGTCAAGAACTCAAATCTGGTTCGACCATTCTAAAGAGGCTCAACTAGCTAAAATCATTCTTAAACTAGTCGAAATCGCTTACCCAGAAGCTCGATAGAACTGAAGAACTCTCGGGTCAACTTCGCGAAAATCTTCGAACAACACAGCTTCTTCGTGATCCTCCTTCGTGTCGATTTACAACTCCATACTGGTATTAATCGAAAGACCTAGGCAAGGCAAACCCAACTCCACCAGTCTTGCTCCAAACAAAGGCGGAAATCCATGGCAATCTAACGGAGAAGGGTTTGAATGAACAGTAAGGGTTTTGAGGTGAACGGTGAAGACGATAAGGAAATATCGGGTTCGAAATAGGCTAAGTGTTAATCAACACTTGTACTTCAATCCTCGAGTCAAAGTCTATAGTGTTTGAAAAGTGTTTGAAGAAGAAGAAACGGCATTGTGAAGAATGGAATAGGAGAAATCTGACCAGGAGATGCAATTGAGAACAGGCAAAGTCTGATGAAGAACCAGAAGAGATCGAAACAATTGGAGTAATCGAACAGGATTAATTCAGTCGTGGTGTAGAACGAACCAGTTGGAGGTATTGAACAGCAGAAGAAATATTTGAAATCAGACGCTGCAAGGAGATTAAATCAGACGCAGAAGATAAAAGAAAAACCAGTCATCGCCTGAATATGAAAAACTAGACGCTTCACAGAAGGAGAAATGAACCAGACACTGCACTGCATAAATAAATCAGACGTTGCATTGCACAGGAAATTAACCAGACATTGGAACAAGTAGCTAAACCAGCAGTTGCAAATATTCAGGAGTTGAACAGAAGAAAATAAGTCGTTGCAAATCAGAATAAATGTATACCAGTTGCTGTCCAAATGTAACAGAAGAAGTAATATCAGCAGAAGACATGAATTCAGTAGTTGCGAAGCAAAAACCAGATGTTGCGCTAAGGAAAAGAAACCAGACGTTGTGCTAAACAGTGAAATAAATAAACCAGATGTTGGCTAAACAAAGTTGAACCACACGTGAAGAACAGAGGCAGTTGAAGTTGATTTCAGCAGTAGATGTATTTGAAGAAGACGCAAAGCTAAAGAAAAACCAGACGAAGATACAACAGCTGATGTGCAAAGACAGTTGAATTAGCTGTTGAGAGAAGACGAGAATAAAATCAGCTGTAGCACAAAGAAGAGTTTAAAACAGCTGTTGCCTTAAGGAAAAGATATACCAGCCGTTGGTATAGTTACACTATTGAAGATAAAACAGCTGCTGGAACGTAAAAGTCAAAATCACAAGATGACAAAAAGCCTACAAAGAAAAGGACACAAGGACAACTCACCGTCGGTACTTTACAGAACATATTTTGAACGGGAAGAAAAGTGTGTCAAATGGAAAGAAATTCAAACAGCAATATATATACAAGAAGCACTGTTGAAGAAAGCGATTTTGACAGATTAATTTATGCACAGTGCACAAATTGAGAGGGAAGAAAAACAGAGAGACAAATCTGTCAACTATTATTCAACCAGAGGAGCGCTTATTGCACAGTTGACATGCTGAGTCTTCATCAGCTTTTGTTGAAGCATTTTCCCAGTGTGTGAGATTTATTCATTTGAGAGTTGAGCGATACAATGTAAAATCTCACACACATAGATTCACTCGCATATTTTGAAAGATGTGCGTAATTGTTTAGCGAGTGGATCACAAACAAAAATCAGATCCCGTACAAGCACGACGACGTTAAACTCTGTGTTTGTAGCCTTTCTCACATAGGCGTAAAACAAGTGAGTGACAACCGAGGGCTGGTGAAGTCTAGGAGTTCTTGCAGCTGCTGGTTGCGGGATCGGGTCTGTACACGATGTGTAGATCAAATCTTCTAGTGGAACCTTCCTGAAGAAGGAAGAAGGGGAGACGTAGGACATTGATGTCCGAACTTCCATAAACAAATAACTGTGTATTGTATTCTTTACTATTTACAGTTCCGCATACACATTTTATCATTTAACACTCACGGCTTTTAAGATTCCACACGCATAGTAGCTTTAACTCTTGTTTATTTGAATCTGAATGTATCGCATTTTAACTTTAGCAGATTGGCACACACGTGCACTAACTTGTTTCAGCAAATCAGATTTCACACATTTATTTGCGTGAAATCTGTTTGGGCAGTAGTTTTAAAATTAGGATTCAGTTCTGCTGTTTTCCACATGTTTTATTACATACCAGATCTGTCTCCGGTGCTTTAGTATTTTAATGTTCAAGAACCCGAGGTATTGCACCTCTTAATAGCAGCGCAAATTTTTGATTATCTGTAGCAGCGCTCGTTTGCATTAATTTCTTATTTTCGGTCCTAACAAGTGGTATCAGAGCAGGTTTTTCTTGAACGAGCATTTATTTTAAAACGCATGTGCTATGTTTTAAAATTTTTTTGAGAAGCTTATATTATGAAGGCCAGGTGAAAATGTTTTTTTTTTATATCGATTTTCTCTTGATGAACTGACACGGAATGCGCGAGTTCCGTGCGGATGCCAAGATCCTATTTCGGTTGGGCTGCGAGTTCACCTGGAGTGAGGCTCGGTGACTCATTTCAGCACATGGGACGAAATAGGAGAAATGAAAGAAAATCTGAGGTTTTAGCTGTCACATTTTCTTTCTGGTTCTTCATATGTGAGTGACTCAGTAGCACATGTTCTTATTTGAAACAATATTTAAAGTTCTCTGAAAAATTTTCAAACTTTATGGTATGCGGAGATTTCAGCTGCTGATGCTTTGTGTTTCTTTGAGCTTTTATTATAAAAGATAGGGAGAGTTTTATTAATATTTCATCTGCATATATAAGCTAAAGCAGAAGCACACTATCAGCTTTTCAAAATCATAGCATATTGTTGCATTTGGTTCTTTCCAAAAATCAGTTTTGATTTTCAAAATCAAAATTCCTGCTGTCACGGTTTTTGGTGTGGCAGTGTAAGGAGAGCTTCATTTTAAAATTCATCGGGAAGACAAGATTTCTACACCTTTTTGATTCCCACAAAAAGGGAGAGAATTGTTAGTTCCATTTGTTATTTGAGGTTTTGTGTAAATCCAAAAGGGAGAGATTGATGGATCTGGATAACAGATCCAGAATGTGTTTTGAATTACACAAAACCTATTATTGTGTTACTGACATCTATACTTAGTGTACAGAAGAACGAAAGCTAAATCAGCAGTTGAAAATAGGAGCTGCGAAACAGATAAATTTGTTCAGGAGTGAAGTCTGGAAGAAACGTTATTTGATGAAGTCTGTTTGAAAAGTGTTCGAAGAAGAAAAAACGGCATTGTGAAGAATGGAATAGGATAAATCTGATCAGGAGATGCAATTGAGAACAGGAACAGTCTGATGAAGAACCCGAAGAGATCGAAACAATTGGAGTAATCGAACAGGATTAATTCAGTCGTGGTGTAGAACGAACCAGTTGGAGGAATTGAACAACAGAAGAAATATTTGAAATCAGACGCTGCAAGGAGATTAAATCAGACGCAGAAGATAAAAGAAAAACCAGTCGTCGCCTGAATATGAAAAACCAGACGCTGCACAGAAGGAGAAATGAACCAGACGCTGCATTGCATAAATAAATAAGACGTTGCATTGCACAGGAAATTAACCAGACATTGGAACAGGAAGCTAAACCAGCAGTTGCAATTCAGGAGTTGAACATAAGAAAATCATTCGTTGTAAATCAGAAGAAATGTATACCAGTTGCTGTCCAAATGTAACAGAAGAAGTAATATCAGCAGAAGACATGAATTCAGTAGTTGCGAAGCAAAAACCAGATGGTGCGCTAAGGAAAAGAAACCAGACGTTGTGCTAAACAGTGAAATAAATAAACCATACGTTGGCTAAACAAAATTGAACCAGACGTGAAGAACAGAGGCATTTGAAGTTGATTTCAGCAGTAGATGTATTTGAAGAAGACGCAAAGTTAAAGAAAAACCAGACGAAGATACAACAGCTGATGTGCAAAGACAGTTGAATTAGCTGTTGAGCGAAGACGAGAATAATATCAGCTGTAGCGCAAAGAAGAGTTTAAAGCAGTTGTTGCCTTAAGGAAAAGATATACCAGCTGTTGGTATAGTTAAACTATTGAAGATAAAACAGCTGCTGGAACGTAAAAGGTAAAATCACAAGATGACAAAAAGCCTGAAAAGAAAAGGACAACTCACCGTCGGTACTTTACAGAACATATTTTGAACGGGAAGAAAAGTGTGTCAAATGGAAAGAAATTCAAACAGCAATATATATACAAGAAGAAATGTTGAAGAAAGTGATTTTGACAGATTAATTGATGCACAGTGCACAAATTGAGAGGGAAAAAAACAGAGAGACAAAGATGTCAACTATTATACAACCAGAGGAGCGCTTATTGCACAGTTGACATGCTGAGTCTTCATCAGCTTTTGTAGAAGAATTTTCCCAGTGTGTGAGATTTATTCATTTGAGAGTTGAGCGATACACTGTAAAATCTCACACACACAGATTCACTCGCATATTTTGAGAGATGTGCGTAATTATTTAGCGAGTGAATCACAAACAAAAATCAGATCCCGTCCAAGCACGACGACGTTAAATTCTATGTTTGTAGCCTTTCTCACATAGCGTAAAACAAGTGAGTGACAACCGAGGGCTGGTGGAGTTTAGGAGTTCTCGCAGCTGCTGGTTGCGGGATCGGGTCTGTACACGATGTGTAGATCAAATCTTCTAGTGGAACCTTCCTGAAGAAGGAAGAAGGGGAGACGTAGGACATTGATGTCCGAACTTCCATAAACAAATAGCTGTGTATTGTATTATTTATTATTTACAGTTCCGCATACTTCTCGCAGCTGCTGGTTGCGGGATCGGGTCTGTACACGATGTGTAGATCAAATCTTCTAGTGGAACCTTCCTGAAGAAGGAAGAAGGGGAGACGTAGGACATTGATGTCCGAACTTCCATAAACAAATAGCTGTGTATTGTATTATTTATTATTTACAGTTCCGCATACACATTTTATCATTTAACACTCACGACTTTTAAGATTCCACACGCACAGTAGCTTTAACTCTTGTTTAATGGAATCTGAATGTATCGCATTTTAACTTTAGCAGATTGTCACACACGTGCACTAACTTGTTTCAGCAAATCAGATTTCACACATGTATTTGCATGAAATCTGTTTGGGCAGTAGTTTTCAAATTAGGATTCAGTTCTGGTGTTTTCCACATGTTTTATTACATACCAGATCTGTCTTCGGTGCTCTAGTATTTTAATGTTCAAGAACCCGAGGAATTGCACCTCTTAACAGCAGTGCAAATTTTTTATTATCAGTAGCAGCGCTCGTTTGCATTAATTTCCTATTTTCGGTCATAACAGACATATTAAGATCCCAGCATCAGATCCTAGCGCTAAGGCACAAGTCCTCGAATCTGATTCCAACGCTTACTCAAATCTGGTCTCAACGCTACCGCTAACGCACCACTAATCAAAACGGCGTCGCACTGCTCACATGTGAAACAGATCCCACTCGCTATCGTCAAATCTGACTACTCACATCTGAATTTCGCCAACTCTTGTGCAGAAACTCTACTGGCCTACGTTCCCTCAGCGAAACAACCTCAAATATGAATTCTTCCTGAAATCAGCTCCCGATATAAAACAAATCAAAACTCCTCCAAACACGACACAGATTTCACCCAATAGCGACCAGCGACTCGAAGTTGATCAGCTCTATGTCACATCTTAAAATCACCAACCAGATTTGACCAAAAATCCTCAAACCCGAAATTCAAAAATCACGACTCCCATGACTAATCATTAATCAAATCTGATTAATCACTAATTACCGAATCTCAGCCCTCACATTCTCCCCACCTTAAGAGATTTAGTCCTCGAAATCAAAGGCAAACACAGGGCAGAATCAACAAAACACCAGAACTAACCAACACAACTCAACACAAGCCACAAATCCGAGGCACACAACAACTACCAAAACACGAATCAAAATCAAGAAATTACCTGGAATTTCCACTGTAAAGCTCAAACAGATGAGGCCACTCTTGTCTCATCTTCTCTTCCACTTCCCAGGTAGCTTCTTCTCGGCCATGCTTACTCACCATCACCAACGGATTTATCTTATTCCTCAACCGCGTCTCCTTCTATCCAGAATCTACACTGGATATTCAACATGAATCAGGGTCTGATCCAGCTCCACTTCATTGGTTCTCAACACATGCGACGGATCTGGCTCAAATTTCCTCAAGATTGACACATGAAAAACATCATGTATCACTGCTAACTCATCAGGAAACTGCAATCTATAAGTCAACTGTCCAATCCTCTCAACAATCTCAAATGGACCAACGAATCTAGGAGCTAACTTGCCTTTGAATCTGAATGTCATCACGCTCTTGAAAGGAGAAATCTTGAGGAATACTCTATCGACAACCTCAAACTCCAACGGTCTGCGTCTTTTGTTGGCATAGCTTGTATAGCGATCTTGTGCAGCTTTCATCCTGCTCCGAATCAACAAAATCTGATCTCTCATATGCTGCACAAACTCCAGGGTCGAAAGCTGTTTCTCACCAAATTCTTCCCAACAGATCGGAGATCTACACTTGCGACCATACAACGCTTCAAATGGTGCCATCCCGATAGTCACTTGGTAGCTATTGTTATAAGAAAACTCAACCAAGGATAAGGAATCCTGCCAGCCATCACTTAAATCCATCACAATTTCTCGCAGCATATCTTCTAAAGTCTGAATGGTTCTCTCGGATTGGCCATCTGTTTGAGGGTGATAAGCTGTACTCATAGCCAATATCGAACCCATAGCTGCTTGCAAACTCTTCCATAATCGAGATGTGAATCTTGGATCTCTATCAGACACTATCGAAACAGGAACTCCATTCAATCTAACCACATGGTCGATGTACAATCTCGCCATTTTCTTCATCGAACACCTCACCTCATAGGGAATGAAATGGGCTGACTTCGAGGGTCTATCAATCACCACCCAAATCACATCGCATCCCCTACTTGATCGAGGTAAATGAGTCACAAAGTCCACGGTGATGTGCTCCCAATTCCACCGAGGCACTTCTAAACTTTGCAACAATCCATCAGGTCTCTTTCTTTCGGCCTTGACCTGTTGACAGTTCAAACATCGAGCAACAAAACCAGAAATGTCGCTCATCATTCCTTCCCACTAGTAGTGAGACTTCAAAGCATAGTACATCTTTCTCTCCCCCGGATGCACAATATAACGACTGCAATTGGCTTCATTCATAATAGTCTTTTTCAAATCAACTAGGTTAGGAACCACCAATCTTCCTCGAAATCTCAAACACCCATCAGAAGCAACTGTAAAATCATCAGACTGACCATTCTGAGCCTTAATCTTCAATTCATGGATATAAGGATTAGTCCTCTGTGCCTCTCTGATGTCAATCACGATCTGTGGTTCAACCTGAATAGAAGAAACTATGAAACACTGATCACTCGGCTGGAATCGCCAATCAAAAGTACCCAACTGCTCATGGATTCTCGAAATACTCATAGATGTTAGCATCGCAGGCTGGGCTTTCCTACTCAAAGCATCGGCTACTAAGTTCATCCGCCCAAGCTGATACTGGATCTCACAATCAAAAATCATTGAGTAAATCCATCCACCGACGCTGTCTCATATTCAGATCTGACTGAGTGAAGATATACATAAAACTCTTGTGGTCGGTGTACACCACAAAGTCCTCACCATACAAATAGTGACGCCAGATCTTCAAGGCAAAAAAAATCGCAGCCAATCAAATCATGAACGTGGTATCTCGTCTTGTGGGGCTTCAACTATCGAGATACATACGCAATCACATACCCGTTCTGCATCAGAACACAACCCAAACCACTCAGAGATGCATCGGAGAAAACAACGAAACCTACAGATCCAGATGGTAAACCCAACACAGGAGCAGTAGTCAACTTCTCCTAGAGTGTTTGAAAACTCGACTCGCATTCATCTGTCCAAATAAACTTCCTGTCTTTCTGAGTCAACTGCGTCATCGACCTTGCTATCGAAGAAAACTTCTCGATAAAACGCCTATAATAGCCGGCCAAACCCAAGAAACTACGGATCTCGAAAACATTCCTAGGTCCCTCCAAGTTAATAACTGTTTCGACCTTACTAGGATCCACAGAAATTCCTTGTGCAGATATGACATGATCCAAAAATATTACTCTATCCAGCCAAAATTCACACTTGCTGAACTTGGCATACAACTGCGAGTCTCTCAACTTCTGCAATACCAATCTCAGGTGCTCCTTATGCTCTCTGAAACTCCTCGAATACACCAAGATGTCACCTATGTAGACAATCACGAATCGATCGATATACTCGCTGAAGATGCGATTCATCTAATCCATGAAAATAGCAGGGGAATTAGTCAACCCAAACGGCATCACAAGAAACTCATAATGCCCGTATCTCATCCGAAAAGCTGTCTTCGCTACATCAGCGTCTCTAATTCGCAACTGGTGATAGCCAGTGCGTAAATCAATCTTCGAGTATACGGCCGATCCTTGCAACTGATCAAACAAGTCATAAATCCTCGGCAATGGATACTTATTCTTGATCGTCTCTTTGTTCAACTGTCGTAAATCTACACACATTCTCATAGATCCATCTTTCTTATTTACAAACAAAATCGGAGCTCCCCAAGGTGACATACTCGGTCGGATGAAGCCTTTATCAAGAAGATCTCTCAACTGATCCTTGAGTTCCTTCAACTCAGCTGGCGCCAAATGATACAGAGCTCTAGAAATCGGGGCTATCCCAGGACCCAACTCTATACTGAAATCGATTTCTCGTCTCGGAGGAAATCCAGGAATCTCATCTCGACGTCTCTTTGTTCAACTGTCGTAAATCTACACACATTCTCATAGATCCATCTTTCTTATTTACAAACAAAATCGGAGCTCCCCAAGGTGACATACTCGGTCGGATGAAGCCTTTATCAAGAAGATCTCTCAACTGATCCTTGAGTTCCTTCAACTCAGCTGGCGCCAAATGATACAGAGCTCTAGAAATCGGGGCTATCCCAGGACCCAACTCTATACTGAAATCGATTTCTCGTCTCGGAGGAAATCCAGGAATCTCATCTCGAAATACATCTAGGAACTCTCGGATGATCGGTATGTCACTCGATTCCAATCATGGCTCTTGGGAAGTATCGAGCGAATAGATCATAAATCCAGCGTTACCTAGCGACAACAGACTAAACATCTCCATGGCGGACACCAGTGGAATTTTCAATCGCGAATCAGCACCATAGAAGTCCCACTTCTCACCCTACTCGGGGAGAAATCTCACCACACCATGGAAACAGTCAACAGTCTCTCTATACTCAGACATCACATCCATCCCCAAGATGCAATCAAAATCCTCATCTCCAAAGAGATCAAATTTGCCACTATCACATTCCGATCAAACCGGATCGCATAGTCCACCAAAATATCAAGGGACATCAACCAAACACCAGCAGGAGTAGACACAGATATAACATCACACAGTGGGGTACCAACCCACACTCATGCACAAACCATGCAGAAACAAAGGAGTGTGATGCTCCTGTATCAAATAAAACTCTCGCAGGAAAATCAAAGATAGAGCATGTACCTGCGATAACTCCACCAGGCATCTCATCAGCCTTCTCCCTCGACAAAGAATTCACCTGGGCCTGCTGCGGTCCCATAAACTGAGGTCTAGAAGGTCCTCCAAACCTAGATGGTTCACGGGGTTCGAATCCAGACCGTTGGGTCGGGGTAGGAGGTTGCAGCCTCTGCAAAGCACCACCAGCCGAACCTTGTTATGAAGGAACTGAAGACTGTCCCCTCAACAAAGGACACCCTCTCAGAAAGTGTCCAGACTGCCCACAGTTGTGGCAAGTCCCCTGAACTCCATGACACTAAGAAGTCATGTGCTTACCACCGCAATGTCCACAAGACACTCCTCCCGATCCACTGCCACCAGAGCTCATAGAACCAGAGGAACTAGAATTCGACTTTCTCTTAAACTTCTTCCCACGAGGCCTGAATCTCTGATGGTTTGATTGCTGTGAAGTTTTAGGAGATTTTGAAGTATGCATCCCTTCAGGAGCAGGATAGTAACCTCGTCCAACTGTCATCGGAACCTGCATCGGCGCATCCAACAAAATTTCCTCAATATAAACTGCTCAATCCACATCCTCAGCATACGTCGATGGGGCTCCAGCCAACACCAACAGAAACAACTCTGGCTTCAATCCCTTAATAAACTTGTTCCTCTTCGTTCGCTCCTGGCTAGCAACGTGAGGGACATACTCCAGAAGGGAGGAAAACTGTCTGTCATACTCAGCAACCTCCAAATTCCCTTGCTTCAGGTTGTAGAACTCCCTCTCGTGGTTATTGAAGTACGACTCTGGGGTATACTCCTGTCGAAACGCTGAACAGAAACTCTCCCAAGAAACCACAACTCCAGTCTCTCTCATGACTCTGAAAGTACCCTTCCACCAACTTTGAGCATGATCCCTCAACTGAAAAATGGCCAACTTCAATCTCCGCTCTGCGGTGTACTCCAAAGTATCGAACAAGTCCTCCATATGCTCCAACCAGCCTTCAGCCGAAAGACCAACCTCGGCGCCAGTGAACGTAGGGGGATTCGTTCTCTGGAACCTAGCCAACACTAGCTCCATCTCACCTATCTATCTCGTCACATCCTCCACCTCTGCCTGTCTCTCTCTACGACGCAAAGGTATATTCTGCTGAACATCCTCGTCGCTCTCCGAGGCCATGGACTCCTCAGCGGTACTTCTAGCAGTCCTACCTCTACCCCTCCTCGACTGCATCTCTAAAAGACACTACGGGTAAGGACTAACAGCAGATAATCACAGAGGCATGTAAAATAATCACATAAGCCACAGGGTCAATCAAAATCAAATATAAACTCTGTGCCTAGACTCGAGTGTGATAGAAAAAAAATGAGCTTATCCCAGTTTAAGCCCTGATACCAAAAATGTCAGGCCCCGTTCTAATCAACAAAGATTAGTAGCACAAATAAGCACATAATCGCGGAAGCATAAAAAAATAGGGCTTAAAAATTTTTCAAATATTTGGGCCCGAACAATAAAACATTCATACTCAAAATAGGATTTAACTCAAAATCCAACAACTAAGCAACTCAAATAACAGATCCCCAAATACATAAAAACTCAGGACATCCCCTGATTTATTACATAATCAAATACAACTGGGAATGTAATGAAATGGGGAGCGACCAGCTGGCACTCTGTTCTGTCCAGCCTGGTTACCTGAAGAACCTGCAATGGGCAACACAGACCCAAGCAACCCAAAAACTAGAAAAGAATACGAGGTCAAACCTCAGTACGAAGAGCACTAAGTAAACAACAATTCATAAACATGCAATATTCTAAGTCCTGAATGCATGTGGCTGTCAAGGAATCGGTCATCTAGGCCAACGAGTCAGCTGGAAAATCAGGTGAGCCTCTATACCACACACAGCCAATCAGCCAGTGGAAATCATCGGTACGTGATATTCTGGTCTGTTCACTCAATTAACCATCACATCTCGGTGGCATTCAGACAGGTCAAATCAGTCGGTCACCACTACGATGATATCATTGTGCCTTTCAGGCGCTACACATCTATCGGCCGATCACAATGTGGCTCAATTTGGTAATCAATCAAATCTCAGGCTCAAGATGTGTGCATGAATGCCATTAAATTCAAATCTGATTTAAGCATGCATAATTCACGTAAAGAAGAACATAATAATCATTCATGGAGCCAAATCTATTCATGTATTTCACAGAATTCATAGAACACAGTTCATGCCTCAAAATACTAACACGCATATGCCCAAAGCTGTTAATAGAAGCTCAATTCATGCCTCAGATCCTAGCAAATACCTCAACCAGATCTCACCAGGGCACGGAAACCTCATCCTGCTCAAATCTACTTCCTCGCTGGTCTCGGCAAACACAACAGGAACTGCTTGGGAGCTCAAATCTGCCAAGGCATCTCATAACTTAGCTCAAATCCAAACTCCTAAAATTCATTGACTACGGTCAAGAACTCAAATCTGGTTTGACCATTCTAAACAGACTCAACTAGCTAAAATCATGCTTAAACTAGTCCAAATCGCTTACCCAGAAGCTCAGTAGAACTGAAGAACTCTCGGGTAAACTTCGCGAAAATCTTCGAACAACACAGCTTCTTCGCGCTCCTACTTCACGTCGATTTACAACTCCAGACTGGTATTAATCGAAAAACCTAGGAAAGGCAAACCCAGCGCCACTAGTCTTGCCCCAAACAACGGCGGGAATCGATGGCAATCTAACGGAGAAGGGTTCGAATGAACAGTAAAGGTTTCCAGGTGAACGGGGAAGACGATAAGGGAATATCAGGTTCGAAATACGGTAAGTGTTAATCAACACTTGTATTTAAATCTTCGAGTCAAATTCTACAGTGAAAGTCAACATAGACATATTCAGATCCTAGCGCTATCAAATCCTAGCGCTAAGGCAAAAGTCCTCGAATCTGATTCCAGCCCTTACTCAAATCTGGTCAGCGCTACCGCTAACGCACCACTAATCAAAACGGTGTCGCACTGCTCACATCTGAAACAGATCCCACTCGCTATCGTCAAATCTGATACTCAAATATGAATTTCTCCAACTCTCGCACAGAAACTCTACTGGCCTATTTTACCTCTACGAAACAACCTCATTAGATTTAATAAGGTCTTTAGTCGAGGACTATATTTTGTTTTCAAAACTCCTCCAAAATCGACGCAGATTTCACCCGATAGCTACCAGCGACTCGAAGCTGATCAGCTCTACGTCACATCTGAAAAATCACCAACCAGATTTGACCAAAAATCCTCAAACCCTAAATTCAAAAATCACGACTCCCGTGACTAATCCTTAATCAAATCTGATTAATCACTAATTACCGAATCTCAGTCCTCACACGTTGACCATGTGCAGGAACAGATCTCATCTAGTGTGCCAGCAGCTGGAGCTGAACCAACTACTGAAGAAGTGGATACACAAGAAGATTCTAGAGTCTATCAATTGGTATCTAGACCATCTTCAGATGCGCAAGAAGATTCAACATATCAATTGGCATCTAATACAAATCTGGAACAACAAAGTTCACATCAATTGGTATCAGACAATCCAGATCAAGCATTCCAGCCAAGAATTCAGGAAGAACAGGGAGCTAATCCAATCAGATCTGACCGTCGGTGGAATAGAAATCATCCACCCGAGATCATAGGTAACGTTCACTATCCTGTTGCACACGATGCTAGCTAATGCATGAGTATTTTAATTCAGCATTCATATCGCATATAGAACCAAAGCTGATAGAAGAGGCCTTAGATGACCCATGATGGATTGACGCTATGCAAGAAGAACTTAGCCAATTTAAAATAAATAATGTATGGCAGCTAGTTCCCAGACCTACTAATCATTCAGTGATGGGAACTAAATGGGTATTTAGGAAAAAGCTGCATGAAGATGGCGTAGTTATAAGAAACAAGGCTAGGTTGGTAGCTCAAGGCTTTAGACAACTAGAAGAGATAGATTTCGATGAGACTTTTGCACCAGTAGCCAGATTAGAAGCCATTCGCATGTTTCTTGCATATGCTGCATATAAAGACTTCAATGTCTTTCAAATGGATGTGAAAAGTGCTTTTCTAAATTCTCATCTTAACAGAGAAAGTGTATGTTGCACAACCTCCTGGCTTAGTTAATCATACATATACAGATCATGTCTACAAACTGGATAAAGCTCTATATGGGTTGAAGCAAGCACCCAGATCTTGGTATGATACACTTTCAAAATTTCTTATCGAGCATGATTTCACAATAGGCACCGTCGATAAGACATTATTTAAATTTGTCAAAACTGATCATGTCCTTTTGGTACAAATTTATGTAGATGATATTATATTTGGGTCAACTAACCCCAAACTGTGCCAAAAGTTTTCTAAGCTTATGCAGGACAAGTTCGAGATGAGCATGAAGGGTGAGCTGACGTTCTTTCTGGGATTACAAGTGAGACATCTTGACAATGGGATCTTCATGAATCAAGCAAAATACACGAAAGAACTGCTGAAGAAATTTGGCATGGACAATTGCTCAGCAAAAGTGACCCCAATGATTGCCTGAATCAAGCTAGACAAAGACGAAGCTGGAACAGCCATAGATGTCAGGCCCCGTGCTAATTACCAACAATTAACACATAATAAGCGCATAATCACGGAAGCTTAAAATCAGGGCTTAAAAATTTTTCGAAATACAAAGGCCTGAACTTCAAATCATTCATTCAAAATATTCGATATTCAAAATAGAAGTTTACTCAACTCGATACAGCAAGTAACCACATAAATCAATTCAAAATACAGATCCCCCAAATAATAAAACACGAGGCATTCCCCGGTTCAATACATATCATAA
>KV013954.1:198709-253121 GCA_001598015.1 Dorcoceras hygrometricum
CAAAATCTACCAGCAGCAACTTCAACTCGAACTAAAACCAGCAGACCTTCATACGTCACGCTGACGACATCGCTGCTGTTACAAAAATTCACCAGCACGAGCTACAGTAACTTGCTGCTGCCAGCTTTCTCCAAAATCAACGCTACGCTCAAAATTTCAGCAGGAGCTACAGTAACTTCGACCTTCGATGACTTCGCCAAAAATCGATAATTCTCATTTCTTAAACTAACGATACAGCTTTCGAAAATCAGCAGAAACTTCAATCCTTTCGCAAATTTCTCAAATCAAATCAATTAATCACTAAACTAACTTCTCAATCCTCACAATAGATGTATCTTTGTATCGCGGTATAATTGGCTCTTTACTATCCTTAACTGCTAGCAGACCAGACATCATGCTTGCTGTCTGTATGTGTGCTAGATTTCAATCAGAGCCCGAACAATCTCATTAAATTGCTGTAAAGCGGATTTTAATATATTTAAAAGGAACTTCCAATGTGGGTCTTTGATATTCCAAAGACTCCAGCTTTCAACTAATTGGTTACAGTGATGCATATTACGCAGGATGCAGAATTGATCGGCGAAGCACAAGCGGGACTTGTCAATTCTTGGGAGATCTCTTGATTTCCTGGTTTAGTAAGAAGCAGACTTCGATTGCTAAATCCACAGCTGAAGCAGAGTATCTAGCGGCGGGAAGCTGTTATGCTCAGATCTTATGGATACAACACCAGATCAAGGACTATGGCATCGATGCTTCTGAAGCACCTATTCTTTGTGACAACACCAGTGCCATCGCGATAACCCAGAATCTTGTGCTGGACTCTAGAACAAAGCACATAGATATTCGACAACATTTTATAAGAGATCACGTTCTCAAGAAGTACGTACGGTTGGAGTATGTGCTTACAGATCAAAAAGTTGCTGATATCTTCACAAAAACTCTACCGGACGCTAAGTTTTCATACTTCCGAAACATTCTTGGTCTCTTAGAACTGCCTTAGTCTATGATTGTGCTAACATTTTGCAGGTTGTGTAGCATTTATTTACTTCAGATATGAGTCTACTGTTCAGGGGGAACAACTTGGATTTTCAGATTTTGTAAACTTCGAGGTTTGGGAGAACCACAACTTTAGGGGTAACATCAGATCTGAATTATTAATTGCTGAGTCAACTGAATGCGTGAAATCTGAATCTACTCATATTTCGCGTATATACAGTTGATGCTTATATGTGATCAGATCTGGTAGTACTTCAGCTGGAATATCAATTAGTAAAAGATATAAGGTTGTGACGTAATTTTTAATTGGCGCTCGTTTATACTTTTTACCCCTTGTGGTTAAAAATTCAAAAGTCTTTTCAAATCTTTTCAAAATTAATCGCGCCATCGGATGATTGACACGTGCTTTGTCATCATGCGAAACGTCACAACAACACTGTAAACGCGTACCGTTTCATATTCTTTCTCTTATATACGGCGTTTCAACTATCTCTAACCTTTACCTTGTGAAAAATTGCTATCGTATTCTAAGTGCTTTCTCTTTGCAGATTATCTATCTTTCAGTGTTTTCTTCCATCAATCAACTACCACAATGGCATCATCTTTGATTGCAAATGCTCTCCAAGTTAACTTCGACTCCATTTTGGGTTTTCCCAACAACGAAGGATGCCCCTCTGTTATCTACGAACAAGCATTGGAACAGTTCTTTGATACCGCTTCTGTTAGGGAAAATGAGATTATCAGTGCCGTTATGGGCAAGTTTGTTGGTATATCGGAGGACCAGTTTTCCGGTGTGTTTGAGTTACCGATGAAAGGATTAACTAATATGACTGAAGTTCCGAAGGATTTGGTGTATGATTCGAGGAGCATATTTTCTAAGTCCAGTGAACCGGTTAAGACCTCCTGTAAAAAGTGGAAAATGAAGTATGAATTTGGCCTGCTGAATGATATTTTTGCAAAGTCTGTCACCGTCAAGGCTGGGTCCTTTGACAAAGTCACTCATGAGCGATTTCTTCTGATGACGTCCATTCACTTTGGTCTGAAAATCAATTGGAGCAAGATTCTGTTTGATATTTTGAAGGAAATGGTGACCAAGTCTTCCAAGAAAGCCAAGGGATTTGCCTCTCAGATCTGTGTCTTGCTGAAGAGTGCTCCAAATCTAAGCTTGGGAGAGGCGAAGACTGTCCCTCCACAGAAGATTCTCACTGTGAAAACTGTTGGCACATACGTTGCCAAGAATAAAAATATCGGTTCTGACGAGGATGAGTCAGAGGATCCACTTGCTAAGAAGGCTTCAAAAAAGAGAGACTAGCTCCTGCTATTGTTGAACCTGCGGCTAAGAAGAAGAAAACCACTATGGGAGAGCTGCTCCCGCAGAGAATGGTTTGGCGATGATCCCAGTGGTACAAGATCCTGAACCAATCTCTATTGTACCAGATGTGACTCCGAAAGCTCAACGACGACGTGCACCAAAGAGGAAATTGGAATTGCAAAAAGGTTTTTGTTAGAGTAGATGCCCAACTAGCCAACTTGTGGCGTGTGGGTTTTATTGACTCTTGTACAAACGATCTTTATATATGATATTCGCATTTTATATATATGGCATTCTTTACTTTCATTATGTGTGGAATGATTTACAATTGTGTTGAGTAAAGACCTGGAATACACTAAAGCGTATGCGCTTATTGTAAAATATACTTCTGATGAAGAGTCCATGTCCATTGATGATCTTTTGGCACAGATTCCAGACAATATGATGTTGCCATCTGTGACTGATGAAGAGCCAACAAAAATCAAATTTGGATTGGGTATTGAGATACCAGGAGTCAATGACGGAGAGTGGTACAAGGCCAGTCTTCCTCAGAATTGTTGTTGCCGATAAGGGGAAGGCGCCCCTTGTCGAGAAGGATAAAATAAAAGGCATCTGGCCCGAGAAATGTTTTCTTTGATTTGAGCAGATATAGAGTTTCTTGTACTGATCAAGGAGCAAGTGATAGAGGAAATTGTTTCATTCTTTTCTTCATTCAGTTTACGCCGTTTGGCAGTTTTTGGGCCACTTTCAGATATAGCTTCTAAGGAGGAACAGATATTGGCATGGGCTGAGACAGATTCTCTTCAGAAGGCTGTAATTCGGCGTTTGTACATAGTTGCTAAGTATAGGGAAATGCTGTTGCGCAAATTTTTGGAGGCAAGGAATAAAAATTTTGAGTCCGGCATGCCCACAACATCTATTGATTTACAGGGTTTGGAAATGCTCTCAGATGCTCACCGTGCTGCTTTGGAGAAATTGTTGAAGCAGATGAGGGAGCATAAACTGGAGTGGACGCGACCGATTGGCTAAAGGTTGTTTGAAGGAGAAAAGCGAGATCGTGGAGCAGTCATTTCCAGATCCAATACTAACATCATATCTACTTGTTGGATTAGGCGACTGATGAAAGTTGATGGATCTTGAAAGGTTGTCGAGGACTGTTTTCGGTGGATACCTATGTACAGGAAAACCATCTACTGTGAGAAGCAGCAGCCCTCTGTGGCTAATTTTGCTCCAATCTGTATGTTCTTTGAGCCAGTCCAAGCAGTGCACTCTTTTCCTATCGTCAAGACTTTGGGTTGAGCTAGAGTCTGTACAGATATCATACAGTTTTCTCTCTTTACATCTACAGCCAGTTGGAACAATCAATCTGTGTAAAACAATAGTTCCAGTTGGACCAGCTTTGGATAGGAGTATAGTTCCAAGGAAGATTCGTCATAATGTTCAGCACAGTAAAATGTCAGGCCTCGTGCTCAATCAGAGTAAAACCAAGCAATACACAGTAGCGGAAGCAATAAAAATAGTGTTTAAATTTTTTCTTTTGGTCTGACTGATAAAAACGTAATTTAAAATACTGCAATACTCAAAATATCCCAGTTAAAATGACACAGTACAACAGTACGGCATGTATCAAATACAAGAACAACAGAATAAAACTATTTTCAATAAGGCACAGGGCATCCCCAGGCTATCAATATAGATACATATATAATATACGCTAACTGTGACACTCTAACCACCTCCTGGGGCACCTCAGGCTGAGTCAACACCACGACCAGTTGAGTAACCTGGAAAACGTGAACAACACACACAGTCAAACAAACACCAGCCCCAGAGGGACATGGGGTCAAACCCCAGTACAGAGAGAAACTGAAAAACAGCAGTTAACTAGCAACAGATAAAATGCGAATGCTATGCATGAGGACAAGGCTACAACCGAACACAGGGAGCCAAAGGATCTCAACGGCTGCTCAACAAACGATAACAGATCACTGCAAGGATAGTGTCCACGGGGTGTGTGAGCACATGGTAGCTACCCACTCGTCTCCACACACGGCACCAGATGCAAAACACGGCTCAACCTGGTGTTGCCCAACTCATGAGATGTGGGAGCTACCCACTCCACTCATATTGGCTAATAGATCCCAACAGAGAGTTGAGGAATACGGGAGTTACCCGCTCGTCCTCCAACAGGCATCCTGGTACACACAGATCAAGATAACAAAGCACGGCTAACCATGATCTGGTTCAACATGGATAATGCATGTATGCAATGAAACAACTTGCAATAACAACGCAACAGAAGAAAGAAAATGCACACATAATCCAACACAGCAGCTCACATAAAATCCATTCCAATTCAACGCTGTAAAATAAACTCACATCCGTACCTTAGTTCTGAGCTACAATTACCACAATGAAGTCCCAAGCGATACAGATCTGAGAACCTACTAAGCAAATAACAACAATAGCTCAGGGACCGTAGCACAGAAACTATTGAACTGGGAGGTACGCACTCCACCAGTTATGTCCTACCCAACTAGCTCAACAACCAGCTCTAAACAAAGCACGAGGGTAGAAACTAACACTTACCCAACAAGCTACCTGAAAGGCAGGAGTAATTCACCGTAGCACAGAAACTATTGAACTGGGAGGTACGCACTCCACCAGTTATGTCCTACCCAACTAGCTCAACAACCAGCTCTAAACAAAGCACGAGGGTAGAAACTAACACTTACCCAACAAGCTACCTGAAAGGCAGGAGTAATTCGACGCTTATGCTAACAGACTACAGAAGGGAGATGTCTTCGCGAACCTCTCCAAGCTTAACGCAAGCCTCCAAAAGCTGTACCAAACGAAGCTTCTTAGCAAGAGGAGTCCAGTGCTACCACTATCGCTTCAGTCGAAAATGTCTACTGTCGGTAATCTTAGAAGATAGGGTTCGGTGAAAAATAGCTAGGGTATCGTGACAGGATATGGTTTACGGGAAATATTCTAAGTGTCGGGGAACAATAATAGACGAAGGGTCAAAGTCCTCTCTTAAATACAACTTAAATCTGGTCACATCTGGTGAACAGTAGCCACCGACAACCTCGTGGTTCACATCTGAAACTAGCTCAGATCTGAGTACCACTCCAGATCTGGACACTACGTCAAAGCAGACGTTGGACTTAACCAAACGACGTCGCACAAAAAACACTCTCCCAACTAATACACGTCATCCTGCTAACTCAAGTCTAAGACACTAAACGGCGTCGCACCCATGGCACTAAGATCTGACTCACACTAGCTAATCAAATCTGAAATCCCAGAACCGCACCGGTCTACTTCGCAACACGAACCGGGACTAAGAACCGGATCTATCACTCAGCGTTAACAACTAACTCAACTAAAATCTGGCTATTCTCAAAACGACGTCGAACTGCTGCCCGCATAGAAACTCTAACATGCGTAACTGAAATAGCGCACGACTACCAGATCCCATCGCCACATCCGAAGACGATCAACCAGCGCTGACCAACACTCAAATCTGAACGTCTCCCGTCGAAATTCTCCAACTCTCCATGTCAGGCCTCGTGCTCTTAACAGAGTAAAATCATACAGTCACACGCGGAAACTATCAAAAAGCGGGTAAAATTTTCGCTTTTGGCCTGACGGTTTAAAACAATATAATTAAAAATAGTGCGATACTCAAAATATATCCCAGTTTATAAAACAACCAATAGTATAGCATAACAACAGCAACAACAACATGTATCAAACTCCAACGACCAAATACATCGACAAAGCGTAGGGCATTCCCTGGCTAAGAATACTGATACATATAAATATGCTATACGCCACTGGGATACTCTAACCACCTCCTGGGGCGCCACCAGCTGGGTTAAACCACGACCAGCTGTAAAACCTGGATTCCCTGAAAACAACACACACAGAGAAAACAACCAAGCCCCAGAGGGACATGGGGTCAAACCCCAGTACGGAGAGCAACTGAAATATCTAAAAGAAATGCATAAGATAAAATGCAGATGCTATGCATGAGACACCGGATAACAGCTGAAGGCTACAACCGAACAGGGAGCCAAGGAACTCAAACATAGCTCCACAATATCAGCAACAATCAATGGCCACGGGAGTGCATGAGACACCGGATAACAGCTGAAGGCTACAACCGAACAGGGAGCCAAGGAACTCAAACATAGCTCCACAATATCAGCAACAATCAATGGCCACGGGATGTGTTCAAAGTGTGGTAATGAGCCACTCGCCTTGACACTACACCCAAATACCAGATGCATCAAACAACTCAACCTGCCGATGCCTCGCCCAAGAACTGTGGTAGTTAACCACTCGGCGCATGGTGTCTAAAAAAACCCAGCAGGGGGATGAGAGTGCGGTATTGCCGCTCACCCTCGCATCCTGGTAAGAAACAACAGCAATACAACGTGATACAAAGCAATGGCTGCAATAGAAATATGAATGCAATATGGGAAATGCGTGTATGCATAAACATAGTAGCTAAAATCAACAGCGATCACATATGCACACAGCAACATCCACGGCAATGCACCAGCAGCCATCTAACATTAAATCTCACGACAATTCACAGCTACGACAAGCTCAGATCCGTACCTTATACTGCGCAACAATTACCACAAAGGGATCCCGAGAAATCTGGTTAAAAATCTGCTAAACCACGAAGCATGATTCTCAGGGATACTAACAGAAGCTCACGGCTGGGAGCCACGCTCAACCAACACAATTACTACCAATACAACTAACAGGAAGTTTAATTCTAGGCTGGGAACCATATCTCATCATTAAATCGAAAAGATACCTGAACGCGCAAACACACGGCAGAAAGACAGTAGCTTCGCGATACACAACCAGCCAACTACAGCCTCCAAAAGTAGTATGGAATGAAAGAGCTTCTCAAGAGGAGTCCAACGCTACCTCGCACATACCAAATGGTGGCCGGAAACGACGTGAATTTGCCGGAGAAACTCACGGTGAATAGTAACCTAGGGTTCGAAGCGATGAACAGCAATCGGGAGAATATTTCGCTAAGTATGGGAATCCAATAATCCAATCGAAGACCAAGTCTTCCTATATATATACAACTCAACTACTGGTAACAGATCCCACCGACAAAACCAGTCGATACTTGCTAAAACACAACCAGCAGATGCAAAGCAAACCAACTGCTGAATTATCTAATAACATTAAGCAAAACGGTGTCGCAGCGACTTAACTAAACGACGTCGCACAGCTTACGTCATCGTATCTGCCATCAGCTGGTCACCCACAACCAGCGACTGGATTCCTCACACAACACAACATATCTTTGCAGCTGGTACTAGACGCGACATCAAAACGCAGCGTTTCAACTAATCTAAACGGCGTCGCTTAACCACGTCAGCAAATCTGTTGAACTAACACAAGCAACGACTGATCGCTACTAGGGGCAAACATACCAGCTGCTGATTTCTTAGCACTAACCAAAACGACGTCGCCTCCACTAATCCAAACGACAGCGTATTGCTCCTCGCTACAAGATCTTACTGCTAACAGATATCACCCAGCAGATACTTCACAAAACGTCACCGTTTTGAAATCCTTAGCGCTCTCTGCTGAATCCACGTAAGCGTTGCTGCTGGCAGATCCTACACAACGCCTAAAATACTATCTGCGGCATACTTTGTCAACGACTGGTCACTCACGCCAAAATGACGGCGTTTGATCTCCCGCGTTACTAATACACGCTACGACTAGTTTTCACCAATTCGACCAGCTTTCACCCAAAAATCTCAAAAATACGAAAACTTCCAGAATTTCTTAAAACATGAAATCTGACCCGAAAATGCAATCCAAAGCCTCAAACAGAAATCCGAATCACCAGAAATCCTTAAAAACCGATTAATTCAACAATTAATCTTACATCAAAATCAGGTCTCACACTCTAGATCTGTTCCAAGGACTTAGACGGACTCGATAGCTAAACCAAGAATACCAGCTCAAAGCTGACTCATCCCAGATCTGTTGAAGCCAAATCTGGACTATGCTAAACCCGATTAATTAACTCAACTAATCCAATCAACTTTTGGGTCTCACATCTCTCCCCCACTAAAATAGGATTTCATCCTCGAAATCGAACAACGACTCTAGATCAAGAGTTCAAGATAACTGGAACAAACAATGCAAACAAACTAACTACTGGAAACAAACGCAACATCTATTCAAACAGATGTGGCCACTCGCGTTGCATTTTCTCGTCCAGTTCCCACGTAGCCTCTTCTCTACTATGTTTGCTCCACTGGACCATAACCAACGGAATGGTCTTATTACTTAGCTGCTTCTCCTTTATATCCAAGATCTGCAAGGGACACTCAACATAACTCAACATAACTCAACATACTTAGAATCTCTTTTCAAAAAGCGGGTAAAATTTTCTCTTTTGGCCTGACGATTTAAAACAATATAATTTAAAATAATGCAATACTCAAAATAGATATCCCAGTTTAAGAAAACAATCACAAACGGGCTACCAGCCAACAACAACCAATATAGCATAACATCAACATGTATCAGACTCCAAAAACGAAAAACCACAACAAAGCACAGGGCATCCCCTGGCTAAGAATACTGATACATATAAATATGCTATACGTCACTGGGATACTCTAACCACCTCCTGGGGCTCCACCAGCTGGGTTAAAACCACGACCAGCTGTAAATCCTGGGTTTCCTGAAAACAACACAAACAAGGAAAACAACCAAGCCCCAGAGGGACATGGGGTCAAACCCCAGTACGGAGAGCAACTATAAAACAGCAGTAAACAGCTAGAATAAAATGCAGATGCTATGCATGAGAAAGGAAACAACAGCTCAACAGGATCTGCAACAGAAAATGTGGCCACGGTGAGTGTAGGACATGTGGGTGCTACCCACTCACCCCTACTCGCCCACTCTTACCAGATGCATCAACACCCAACCTATGAATTGTGGTAGCTAACCACTCGGCGCATAGGGGAAATGAGAGTGCGGAATCACCGCTCGCCCTCGCATCCTGATAAGAAAACAAAGAAGCAACAACGAAACAAGGCAATGGCTGCCGCAACTGAAATGGAATGTCATGCGTGTATGCAACATGCTGGAACATAAGGCAATGGCTGCCGCAACAGTAGCCGAGGGTTTGAGAAACAGAGAACAAAATCGGGAAAAATTTCTCTAAGTATGGGATCTGGTGGAATACAACGAATCCAAGGCCTTGCTCCTTAATAAGCGCGAGAAATCTGTTTAAATTATTCCACCGACAGAAACAGATTCCACCAGCAGCTCTCGCTCATGCTAAACAACGCTCAAACCCCGAAACGACGTCGCTCAAGACACGTCAGCAAATCTGGTCAAAGCAACACACTACAACAGATCCCACGCTACGTCATCAAATCTGATCATTCAAACGCTAACTCGAAATACAGATCTCTCCCTCAAGCGTTCACCAAAACGACGCCGTTGCAACTTATCCAAACGACATCGCTTCAGCCTCAACACAAGAACTTGCGGGCAGATCTCACAATCAGATCCTAGCGCTAAACCTCCTAAACGACAACGTTTCCACCTCGCGCTACAGGAACGCTGACCCGCGTTGACATCTGGTAAACAAACCAACCAGACTTCACCTCACGCAAACAGACCTCACACAAACAGACCTCACGCTAGCGCTAAACCAATACGACGTCGCACCAACCTACAACAAATCACGCTACCAGATTTCTCCCACATACGAGAAAATCCAGACTTCACAGAACGACGACGTATGGTGATATCGCGTTACCAAATACGCGATGCGACCAGATTAGACCAAAACAACCAGCTTTCACCCAAAAATCCTGATTTCTCACAAAAACAGATTTCAACCCAAAAACACGAAAACTTCCAGAATTGCTTAAAATGTGATTTCCGACCCGAAAATACAAACTAAACTTCCAAACAGGGATCTGAATCACCAAAAATCTCCAAAAACCGATTAATTCCAACAAATTAATCTTAATTACAATTCAGGTCTCACATTTCTCCCCCACTTAAAAGGATTTCGTCCCCAAAATCGAACAACGATATGGAAATACAACTAAACAACAAGATACACAACAGAAATCTGCCTAACACAAGCCAAGAGATCAAGATAACTGAGCAAACAATTAACAACAACTAGGGAAGAAATACAACTAAAAGCTACAAACTACTGGAAAATTTAGCTTAACAGCTACTCAAACAGATGCGGCCACTCGCGCTGCATCTTTTCTTCATGCTCCCAAGTATCTTCTTCCCTTTCATGTTTGCTCCACTGCACCATTACCAACGGAATGATCTTATTCCTCAGCTGTTTCTCTTTTCTACCAAGGATCTGCAAGGGATATTCTTGATAGCTCTGTGTCTGATCTAGCTCAACCTCGACAGTCCTAAGCACATGAGACGGATATGGCTCATACTTCCTCAACATGGAAACATGAAAGACGTCATGTAGAGAAGATAACTCTGACGGCAGCAACAGCCGATACGCTAAAGGGCCAATCCTCTCAACAATCTCATACGGTCCGACATAACGAGGGGCTAACTTTCCCTTGTGTCCAAAGCGCATCACACTTCGAAACGGAGAAACTTTGAGAAATACACGATCACCAACCTGAAACTCAAGAGGTCGACACCTCTTATTCACATAACTAGCTTGGCGATCCTGGGCAGCTTTCATCCGCTGTCAAATAAAATCCACGTGATCTTTCATTTGCTGCAAAAAGTCAGGGGCAGATAGCTGGTTCTCCCCCACTTCTTCCCAACATACAGGCGATATGCACTTCCTGTCAAATAAAGCCTCAAACGGCACCGTACCAATCGTCACCTGATAGCTGTTATTGTAGGAAAACTCTACTAAAGACAACGCGTCTTGCCAGCTACCTCCGAAATCCAACACAACAGCTCTTAACATAACCTCCAACATCTGGATAGTTCTCTCAGATTGGCCATATGTCTGGGGGTGATATGCTGTGCTCATAGCCAATCTGGTACCCAATGCTGTTTGCAAACTCTTCCAAAAACTGGAAGTAAACCTTGGATCTCTGTCGGAAACGATCGAAACGGGCACACCATGCAGTCTAACAACAAAATCAACGTAAGCCAATCTGGTACCCAATGCTGTTTGCAAACTCTTCCAAAAACTGGAAGTAAACCTTGGATCTCTAGTCGGAAACGATCGAAACGGGCACACCATGCAGTCTAACAACAAAATCAACGTACAGCTTCGCCATCTTCTTCAACGAGAAGGTCATTCCATGGGGAATAAAATGCGCAGACTTCGACAGACGGTCTATAACCACCAAAATAGCATCGCATCCTCTGCTGGAACGAGGCAGATGCGTCACGAAATCCATAGCTATGTGCTCCCAATTCCATTGGGGCACCTCCAAACTCTGTAACAGACCACCAGGTCTCATCCTTTCGGCCTTAACCATCTGACAATTCAAACAACGAGCAACAAAACCAGCAACGTCGCTCTTTAGGCCAGCCCACAAAAAGTGCGGCTTCAAAGCATAGTACATCTTCCGTGCACCAGAATGAACATTATGTCTGCTACAGTGCGCTTCCCGAAGGATCTCCTCCTTCAAATCAATCAAATTGGGCACAACCAACCTGCCCCGGAAACGCAAACAACCATCGGAAGAGACAGAATAATCCTCAATTTCGCCAGCCATGACCTTCAAATTCAACTCGTGGATAGACGGATCAGTCCTCTGAGCTGCTCGAATGGTAGAAACAATCTGTGTCTCCACTTGGAAAGAAGAGACCACCACACAATCCTCAGCCGGGTAAAATCTCCAACCCATAGTGTTAAGATGCTCCTGATCCTTAGAGATGTACAACGACGCAAGCATCTCACTAGCCTTCCTGCTCAAAGCATCGGCCACTACGTTCGATTTCCCAGGCTGGTACTTGATCTCACAATCGAAGTCCTTTAGCAGCTCCATCTACCGACGCTGTCTCATGTTCACGTCAGGCTGCGAAAACAGATACTGCAAACTCTTGTGGTCGGAGTACACCACAAACTGCTCGCCATACAGGTAGTGACGCCAGATCTTTAACGCAAAGACCACCGTTGCTAACTCCAAATCATGGACTGGATAACGAGTGTCATGCGGCTTCCTGCCGCGAGGCATACGCAATGACTTGACCATTCTGCATCAAAACACAACCCAATACATTTAGCAAAGCGTCAGAGCAAACAACGAATCCACCTGTTCCGGACGGCAGAGGCAACACAGGCATAGTAGTCAGTTTCTCTTTAAGCAGTTGAAAGGCATTCTCGCACTGCTCAGTCCAAACAAAACGCTTGTCCTTCTGAGTCAATTGAGTAATCGGCTTTGATATACTAGAGAAACCCTCAATGAAGCGACGATAATAGCAAGCCAGACCCAAGAAACTACGAATCTCGGAAACATTCCTGGGACGCTCCCAGTTCAGAACGGCATCAACCTTACTGGGATCCACCGAAATCCCCTCGGCTGAAATCACATGTCCCAAGAATACGACGCGATCCAACCAGAACTCACACTTGGAAAACTTTGCATACAACTGCTGATCTCTCAGCATCTAAAGGACAATACGCAAATGCTCCTTGTGCTTCAAAGGAGTCTTCGAATAGACTAAGATGTCGTCGATGAACACGATCACAAAATGATCAATAAACTCACGAAAAACTCTGTTCATAAAATCCATAAAGACTGCAGGCGCGTTGGTCAAACCAAACGGCATCACCAAAAACTCAAAATGCCCGTACCTCGTACGAAATGCAGTCTTCGCGACATCCTGATCTCTCACTCTCAGCTGATGGTACCCGGAATGAAGATCAATCTTTGAATACACCACAGAACCTTGCAACTGATCAAACAGATCATCGATTCTCGGCAACGTGTACTTGTTCTTGACAGTGGCTTTATTCAACTGGCGAAAATCAATGCACATCCGCATTGAGCCATCCTTCTTCTTCACAAACAGTATGGAAGCTCCCCACGGTGACATAATAGGACGAATAAAACCTTTCTCCAGCAAATCATCTAACTGCACCTTGAGTTCTCTCAACTCCGCAGGCGCCAGATGATAAGGAGCACGCAAAATCGGAGCTGTGCCAGGAACCAGCTCTATGCTGAAGTCGATTTCCCGCCTCGGAGGAAAACCAAGAATCTCCTCCGGAAACACATCCAGAAAATGTCGCACCACGTGAACAACGAAGCAACAACGAAACAAGGCAATGGCTGCCGCAACTGAAATGGAATGTCATGCGTGTATGCAACATGCTGGAACATAAGGCAATGGCTGCCGCAACAGTAGCCGAGGGTTTGAGAAACAGAGAACAAAATCGGGAAATATTTCTCTAAGTATGGGATCTGGTGGAATACAAAGAATCCAAGGCCTTGCTCCTTAATAAGCGCGAGAAATCTGTTTAAATTATTCCACCGACAGAAACAGATTCCACCAGCAGCTCTCGCTCGCGCTAAACAACGCTCAAACCCAGAAACGACGTCGCTCAAGACACGTCAGCAAATCTGGTCGAAGCAACACACTACAACAGATCCCACGCTACGTCATCAAATCTGATCATTCAAACGCTAACTCGAAATACAGATCTCTCCCTCAAGCGTTCACCAAAACGACGCCGTTGCAATTTATCCAAACGACATCGCTTCACCCTCAACACAAGAACTTGCGGGCAGATCTCACAATCAGATCCTAGCGCTAAACCTCCTAAACGACAACGTTTCCACCTCGCGCTACAGGAACGCTGACCCGCGTTGACATCTGGTAAACAAACCAACCAGACTTCACCTCACGCAAACAGACCTCACACAAACAGACCTCACGCTAGCGCTAAACCAATACGACGTCGCACCAACCTACAAAAAATCACGCTACCAGATTTCTCCCACATACGAGAAAATCCAGACTTCACAGAACGACGACGTATGGTGATATCGCGTTACCAAATACGCGATGCGACCAGATTCGACCAAAACAACCAGCTTTCACCCAAAAATCCTGATTTCTCACAAAAACAGATTTCAACCCAAAAACACGAAAACTTACAGAATTGCTTAAAATGTGATTTCCGACCCGAAAATACAAACTAAACTTCCAAACAGGGATCTGAATCACCAGAAATCTCCAAAAACCGATTAATTCCAACAAATTAATCTTAATTACAATTCAGGTCTCACATTTCTCCCCCACTTAAAAGGATTTCGTCCCCGAAATCGAACAACAATCTGGAAATACAACTAAACAACAAGATACACAACAGAACTCTGCCTAACACAAGCCAAGAGTTCAAGATAACTGAGCAAACAATTAACAACAACTAGGAAAGAAATACAACTAAAAGCTACAAACTACTGGAAAATTTAGCTTAACAGCTACTCAAACAGATGCGGCCACTCGCGCTGCATCTTTTCTTCCAGCTCCCAAGTAGCTTCTTCCCTTTCATGTTTGCTCCACTGCACCATTACCAACGAAATGGTCTTATTCCTCAGCTGTTTCTCTTTTCTACCAAGGATCTTCAAGGGATATTCTTTATAGCTCAGTGTCTGATCTAGCTCAACCTCGACAGTCCTAAGCACATGAGACGGATCTGGCTAATACTTACTCAACATGGAAACATGAAAGACGTCATGTAGAGAAGATAACTCTGACGGCAGCAACAGCCGATACGCTAAAGGGCCAATCCTCTCAACAATCTCATACGGTCCGACATAACGAGGGGCTAACTTTCCCTTGTGTCCAAAGCGCATCACACTGCGAAACGGAGAAACTTTGAGAAATACACGATCACAAACCTGAAACTCAAGAGGTCGACGCCTCGTATTCACATAACTTTCTTGGCGATCCTGGGCAGCTTTCATCCGCTGTCAAATAAAATTCACATGATCTTTCATTTGCTGCAAAAATTCAGGGGCAGATAGCTGGTTCTCCCCCACTTCTTCCCAACATACAGGCGATATGCACTTCCTGTCTTATAAAGCCTCAAACGGCGCCATACCAATCGTCACCTGATAGCTGTTATTGTAGGAAAACTCTACTAAAGACAACGCGTCTTGCCAGCTACCTCCGAAATCCAACACAACAGCTCTTAACATAACCTCCAACGTCTGGATAGTTCTCTCAGATTGGCCATATGTCTGGGGTGATATGCTGTGCTCATATCCAATCTGGTACCCAAAGCTGTTTGCAAACTCTTCCAAAACCTGGAAGTAAACCTTGGATCTCGGTCGAAAACGATCGAAACGGGCACACCATGCAGTCTAACAACAAAATCAACGTACAGCTTCGCCATATTCTTCAACGAGAAGGTCATTCCATAGGGGATAAAATGCGCAGACTTCGACAGACGGTCTATAACCACCAAAATAGCATCGCATCCTCTGCTGGAACGAGGCAGATGCGTCATGAAATCCATAGCTATGTGCTCCCAATTCCATTGGGGCACCTCCAAACTCTGCAACAGACCACCAGGTCTCATCCTTTCGGCCTTAACCATCTGACAATTCAAACAACGAGCAACAAAACCAGCAACGTCGCTCTTCAGGCCAGCCCACCAAAAGTGCGGCTTCAAAGCATAGTACATCTTCCGTGCACCAGGATGAACACTATGTCTGCTACAGTGCGCTTCCCGAAGGATCTCCTCCTTCAAATCAATCAAATTGGGCACAAACCAACCTGCCCCGGAAACGCAAACAACCATCGGAAGAGACATAATAATCCTCAATTTCACCAGCCATGACCTTCAAATTCTAATCGTGGATAGACGGATTAGTCCTCTGAGCTGCTCGAATGGTAGAAACAATCTGTGGCTCCACTTGGAAAGAAGAGACCACCACACAATCCTCAGCCGGGTAAAATCTCCAACCCGTAGTGTTAAGATGCTCCTGATCCTTAGAGATGTACAACGACGCAAGCATCTCACTAGCCTTCCTGCTCAAAGCATCGGCCACTACGTTCGATTTCCCAGGCTGGTACTTGATCTCACAATCGAAGTCCTTTAGCAGCTCCATCCACCGACGTTGTCTCATGTTCAAGTCAGGCTGCGAAAACAGATACTGCAAACTCTTGTGGTCGGAGTACACCACAAACTGCTCGCCATACAGGTAGTGACGCCAGATCTTTAATGCAAAGACCACCGTTGCTAACTCCAAATCATGGACTGGATAACGAGTCTCATGCGGCTTCAGCTGCCGCGAGGCATACGCAATGACTTGACCATTCTGCATCAAAATACAACCCAATCCATTTAGCAAAGCGTCTGAGCAAACAACGAATCCACCTGTTCCGGACGACACAGGCAACACAGGCACAGTAGTCAGTTTCTCTTTAAGCAGTTGAAAGGCATTCTCGCACTGCTCAGTCCAAACAAAACGCTTGTCCTTCTGAGTCAGTTGAGTCATCGGCTTTGATATACTAGAGAAACCCTCAATGAAGCGACGATAATAGCAAGCCAGACCCAAGAAACTACGAATCTCGGAAACATTCCTGGGACGCTCCCAGTTCAGAACGGCATCAACCTTACTAAGATCCAAAGAAATCCCCTCGGCTGAAATCACATGTCCCAAGAATACGACGCGATCCAACCAGAACTCAAACTTGGAAAACTTTGCATACAACTGCTGATCTCTCAACATCTAAAGGACAATACGCAAATGCTCCTTGTGCTCCAAAGGAGTCTTCGAATAGACTAAGATGTCGTCGATGAACACGATCACAAAATGATCAATAAACTCACGGAAAACTTTGTTCATCAAATCCATAAAGACTGCAGGCGCGTTGGTCAAACCAAACGGCATCACCAAAAACTCAAAATGCCCGTACCTCGTACGAAATGCAGTCTTCGCGACATCCTGATCTCTCACTGTCAGCTGATGGTACCCGGAATGAAGATCAATCTTTGAATACACCACAGAACCTTGCAACTGATCAAACAGATCATCGATTCTCGGCAACGGGTACTTGTTCTTGACAGTGGCTTTATTCAACTGGCAAAAATCAATGCACATCCGCATTGAGCCATCCTTCTTCTTCACAAACAGTATGGGCGCTCCCCACGGTGACATAATAGGACGAATAAAACCTTTCTCCAGCAAATCATCTAACTGCACCTTGAGTTCTCTCAACTCCGCAGGCGCCAGATGATAAGGAGCACGCAAAATCGGAGCTGTGATAGGCACCAGCTCTATGCTGAAGTCGATTTCCCGCCTCGGAGGAAAACCAAGAATCTCCTCCGGAAACACATCCGGAAAATGTCGCACCACGTGAACATCACTGAGCTGAACGCGGGAAGAAGAAGAAGCATCCAAAAAGTAAATCATAAAGCCAGCATTCCCCAAAGACAACAAGCTGAAAATCTCAATCGCTGAGACCAACGGGATCTTAGATCTAGAATCCTGGCCGTAGAAGTCCCACTTCTCACCATATAAAGGACTAAAGTGCACAATCCCATGGAAGCAATCCACGGAGGCCCTATAGTTGGACAGCACATCCATCCCAACTATGCAATCAAAATCCCAAAGCATCAAACGGATCAAGTTCGCCAACAGGACATGCTCACCAAACCTCAACACACCATCCAACAAAACCTACTGGGAGAACAAGCTCACACCGCCAGGGGTAGAAACGGAAACAGCATCGCGCAAAGAAATGGTACACATACAATGCTCAACAACAAACGAATCAGAAATAAACGAATGTGATGCGCCGGTGTCAAACAACACACGCGCAGGAAAGTCAAAGACAAGGCAAGTACCTGCGATCACCCGACTCGGTGTCTCCTTGGCCTGCTCCCTAGTGATGACGTTAACCTGAGCATGCTGGGGTCCATAGAAGAAAGGCTGAGACGACTGTCCGAACCGCGACGGACCAGGCTGCTGAAAAGGCCTAAACTGAGTCTCACCCAAACGGGGCTGCTGAAACTGCTTAGAACGCCCCCTAGACTGACCTCCACCACCCTGAGGCTGGGCCGCGGTCTGCTGTGATCCAGCTGATTGACACACTCTCGCAAAATGCCCATACTGACCACAAAGGTTGCAGGAACCCTGCACACCTACACACTGAGTGTAAGGATGCTTTCCACCGCAAAAGCTGCAAAACTCAGTCCGAGATCCACTGCTACTCGAACTGCCTGAACCAGAAGAGCCAGAACCCAACTTATTCTTTAACTGCTAACCTCGGGGTCGAAACCTCTGATGGCCAGACTGCTGAGCCACCTGCTGCTGCTGCTGGGGCTGATGGGCTGATTGGGAGGACTGTGAAGACTGCGCTCCCTGAATAGCAGGACGACTAACTGGCACCGCCTGCTGCCTGCGAGCACGACGACTCTGCAAACCATCCTCAATATCAATAGCAGTGTCAACTGCTTCCGCATAGCTCTTGGGTTTACTAGTCAATACCATCTGATACAACTCTTCGTTCAAGCCCTCAAGGAATCGAGTCCGCTTGGCTCTCTCCCGGCCAGAAACATGGGGAACGTACGCCAACAGAGAAGAAAACTTTCTAGCATACTCCCGAACAGTCATGGAACCCTGCTCCAGATGGTCGAACTCCCGCTCCCGGGCGTTCACATAAGACTCGGGCACATGCTCCTACCGGAAGGTCTCGCAAAAACTGTCCCAAGAGATCACAACACCGGTCTCTAACAAGGTACTCGAAGCGCCTCGCCACCAGCGCTCTGCTGCCTTCCTGAGCAAGAGGGTCGCTAAACTCAGCCGAAGATCATCATCATACTGCACCCGATCGAAAAGACCAATGATATTCCGGAGCCATGAGTCTGCATCCTCACTGGACTCGTCACCATTAAAGACTGGAGGGTTCATCCACTGAAACCATGCTATCACCACGTCCATCCGCTCCACCGGGGGAGGCAAGTCACCAACTTCCTCCCCCTCCTCACTAACACGAGTATGACTACGGGCTCGTCACCATTAAAGACTGGAGGGTTCATCCACTGAAACCATGCTATCACCACGTCCATCCGCTCCACCGGGGGAGGCAAGTCACCAACTTCCTCCCCCTCCTCACTAACACGAGTATGACTACGGGCACTACGCCTATCCTCGTTCTGTCCTGCCGATTCCTCAAGCTGCCCCCTACCTCTACCACGACGTCTAGGCGGCATCTACGAAAACGCTCAACAAGATCAAGCAAAACAGAACAGATACAGCATATAACACAAAAATATGCAGCACGCAATCACATAGTCAAGCACATGCAACACACGACACTGTGCCTAGACTCAAGTGTGATCAAAGAAATTGAGCTTATCCCAGCTTAAGCTCTGATACCAAAAATGTCAGGCCTCGTGCTCTAAACAGAGTAAAAACACCAAAACACACGCGGAAGCTATCAAAAAGCGGGTAAAATTTTCGTTTTTGGCCTGACGAGTTAAAACAATATAATTTAAAATAATGCGATACTCAAAATAGATATCCCAGTTTAAGAAAAAAATAACAAACGGGCTACCAGCCAGCAACAAACAATATATCATAACATCAACATGTATCAGACTCCAACAACGAAAAACCACAACAAAGCACAGGGCATCCCCTGGCTAAGAATACTGATACATATAAATATGCTATACGCCACTGGGATACTCTAACCACCTCCTGGGGCTCCACCAGCTGGGTTAAAACCACGACCAGCTGTAAATCCTGGGTTTCCTGAAAACAACACAAACAAGGAAAACAACCAAGACCTAGAGGGACATGGGGTCAAACCCCAGTACGGAGAGCAACTATAAAACATCAGTAAACAGCTAGAATAAAATGCAGATGCTATGCATGAGAAAGGAAACAACAGCTCAACAGGATCTGCCACAGAAAATGTGGCCACGGTGAGTGTAGGACATGTTGCTGCTACCCACTCACCCCTACTCGCCCACCCTTACCAGATGCATCAACACCCAACCTATGAACTGTGGTAGCTAACCAGTCGGCGCATAGGGGAAATGAGAGTGCGGAATCACCGCTCGCCCTCGCATGATGGTAAGAAAACAAAGAAGCAACAACGAAACAAGGCAATGGCTACCGCAACTGAAATGGAATGTCATGCATGTATGCAACATGCTGGAACATAAGCATATAAACATATGCAACGCAGCAATAAAACGCAACAAGCATACACAGTCCCCAACCAGGACGACAACCAAGCACGGCAATCCAAACACAGCCATATCGCAATTCATCCAAGCCAAGTTCCACGCTGAATTACAAGCTCAAGATCCGTACCTTATACTTCTGTGAAATAATTTCCACAATACTAGGCCTGAGAAATCTGATTCCAACCTGTTAAACATACGCAAGATACAGGGAATCATCAACAACAACTCACGGCCAACCACAGAAAACACATCTGGGAGTTCCACGCTCAACCAGCAACTAACACCCTAATACAACTCAACAGGGAGCTAAATTACAGCTAGGAAACGAGATCTCAAAACTAAAACCGAAGGCTACCTGCGTGCACAAACACACTGCCGAAGATAGCAGCTTCACGATCTCACTCCAGTGAACGATAGACTCCGAAATAGTATAGGGTGAAAGAGCTTTCCAAGAGGAGTCCAACGCTACCTCAAGCGAAAGAAACGACGGCCGAAAGCGACGGGAAATTACCGGAGAAGCTCACGGTGAATAGTAGCCGAGGGTTTGAGAAACAGAGAACAAAATCGAGAAATATTTCTCTAAGTATGGGATCTGGTGGAATACAATGAAGCCAAGCCTTGCTCCTTAAATAAGCGCGAGAAATCTGTTTAAATTATTCCACCGACAGAAATAGATTCCACCAGCAGCTCTCGCTCGCGCTAAACAACGCTCAAACCCCGAAACGACTTCGCTCAAGACACATCAGCAAATCTGGTCGAAGCAACACACTACAACAGATCCCACGCTATGTCATCAAATCTGATCATTCAAACGCTAACTCGAAATACAGATCTCTCCCTCAAGCATTCATCAAAATGACGCCGTTGCAACTTATCCAAACGACATCGCTTCACCCACAACACAAGAACTTGCGGGCAGATCTCACAATTAGATCCTAGCGCTAAACGCTTCACCAGATCTCTCCTAAACAACAACGTTTCCACCTCGCGCTACAGGAACGCTGACACGCGTTGACATCTTGTAAACAAACCAACCAGACTTCACCTCACGCAAACAGACCTCACACAAACAGACCTCACGCTAGCGCTAAACCAATACGACGTCGAACCAACCTACAACAAATCATGCTACCAGATTTCTCCCACACACGAGAAAATGCAGACTTCACAGAACGACGACGTATGGTGATCTCGTGTTACCAAATACGCGATGCGACCAGATTCGACCAAAACAACCAGATTTCACCCAAAAATCCAGATTTCTCACAAAAACAGATTTCAACCCAAAAACACGAAAATTTCCAGAATTGCTTAAAATGTGATTTTCGACCCGAAAATACAAACTAAACTTCCAAACAGGGATCTAAATCACCAGAAATCTCCAAAAACCGATTAATTCAAACAAATTAATCTTAATTACAATTCAGTTCTCACACTTAGCACATGCGACGGATCTGGCTCATACTTCCTAAACATAGACACATGAAAGACATCATGTAATGAGGATAGATCTGGCGGCAACAACAGTCGATAAGTCGAAGGACCAATTCTTTCAACAATCTCATATGGTCCAACATAACGAGGAGCCAAATTTCCGTTGAGACCAAATCTCATAACACTGCAGAAAGGAAAAAATTTCAGAAAAACCAGATCACCAACATGAAATTCTAAAGGTCTAAGCCTCTTGTTCGCATAACTGGCTTGGCGATCTTGTGCAGCTTTCATTCGCTGGCGAATCAAATCTACTTGATCTCTCATCAGCTGCACAAATTCTGGAGAACACAGCTGCTTCTCCCCCACTTCTTCCCAACGCACGGGCGATCTACACTTCCTTCCATACAAAGCTTAACATGGTGTCATACCAATCGTGACATGATAGCTGTTATTATAAGAAAACTCAACCAAAGATAACGAATCTTTCCAGCTACCATCGAAATCCATCACAATAGCTCTCAACATATCCTCTAAAATCTGGATAGTTCTCTCACATTGACCATCTACTTATGATACGATGTACTTATCGCCAATCTAGTACCCAAAGCTGTTTGCAAACTCTTCCAAAACCTGGGAGTGAACCTCGGATCACGTTATGAGACAATAGAAACTGGCACACCATGTAAACACACCACAAAATTTATGTATAGCTTCGCCATCTTCTTCAAAGAATACGTCATACTGTAGGGAATGAAGTGAGCAGACTTCGACAATCTTTCTATAACAACCCACATAGCATCACACCCTCGACTAGAACGAGGAAAATGTGTAACAAAATCCATTGCTATGTGTTCCCAATTCCACTGGGGAATCTCCAAACTCTACAATAGACCACCAGGTCTCATCCTCTCAGCCTTGACTTGTTGACAGTTCAGACAACGCGCCACGAAATCAGCAACATCACCTTTCAAACCTGCCCACCAGTAATGCTGCTTCAAGGCATGATACATCTTCCTTGCATCAGGATGAACACTGTGTCTACTACAGTGCGCTTCTCTAAAGATCTCCTCCTTCAAATCAATCAGATTTGGCACAACCAACCTACCACGAAACATTAAACAACCATCAGACGAGACAGTATAATCCTTTAACTGTCCAGCTCTAACCTTCAGTTTCAACTCATGGATGGATGGATCGGTCCTCTGAGCTGCTCTAATACTCACAACAATCTGTGGCTCAACTTGGAAAGAAGACACCACCACATAATCCTCACCTGGGTAAAACCTCCAACCAGTAGTGCTTAGATACTCATGGACCTTCGAAATCTGCAACGAAGCCAGCATCGCCACTTGAGCCTTTCTGCTCAATGCATCAGCAACTACATTTACTTTCGTAGGTTGATATTGGATCTCACAATCAAAATCCTTAAGCAGCTCCATCCATCTACGCTCTCTCATGTTCAAATCTGACTGAGAAAACAGGTACTGATGGATATTGTGGTATGAATACACCACAAACTGCTCGCCATACAGATAGTGACGCAAAATATTCAAGAAAAAAACCACTACTGCCAACTCTAAATCATGAACTGGGTACCGAGTCTCATGCGGTTTCAACTGACGAGAGGCATACGCAATGACTCGACCATGCTGCATCAACACACAACCCAAACCGTTCAAGGAAGCATCTGCACAAACCACAAAACCACCTGAACTAGACGGCAAAGCTAACACAGGCGCTGAAGTTAGCTTCTCTTTGAGCAACAGAAAACTGTTCTCACACTGCTCAGTCCAAACAAACCTCTTGTATTTCTGAGTCAACTGCATCATAGGCTTAGCTATACTGAGAATCCCTCTATTCGCAAAATATTACAGAAAAAAACCACTACTGCCAACTCTAAATCATGAACTGGGTACCGAGTCTCATGCGGTTTCAACTGACGAGAGGCATACGCAATGACTCGACCATGCTGCATCAACACACAACCCAAACCGTTCAAGGAAGCATCTGCACAAACCACAAAACCACCTGAACTAGACGGCAAAGCTAACACAGGCGCTGAAGTTAGCTTCTCTTTGAGCAACAGAAAACTGTTCTCACACTGCTCAGTCCAAACAAACCTCTTGTATTTCTGAGTCAACTGCATCATAGGCTTAGCTATACTAGAGAATCCCTCTATAAAACGTCTATAATAGCCAGTCAAACCCAAGAAACTACGAATCTCAGCAACATTCTTGGGACGCTCCCAGTTAACAACAGCCTCTACCTTACTGGGATCCACATAAATACCTGCAGCTGAAACAACATGACCCAAAAATACAACTCTGTCCAACCAAAACTCGCACCTGGAAAACTTAGCATACAGCTGCGAGTCTCGTATCGTCTGAAGAACCAACTTCAAATGCTCTTTGTGCTGCATCGGAGTCTTAGAGTACACCAAGATATCATTGATAAACACAATCACAAACTGATCGATGAATTCTCTAAAGACTCGATTCATTAAGTCTATGAAACTGCGGGGGCATTCGTCAATCCAAAAGTCATAACTAGAAACTCATACTGCCCGTACCTCGTACGAAACGCAGTCTTTGCAACATCTTGCTCTCGAATGTGCAAATGATGGTACCCCGAACACAGATCAATCTTATAAAACACAGCTGAACCCTGAAGCTGATCAAACAAATCATCGATCCTCGGCAAAGGGTACTTATTCTTACTGTTGCCTTATTCAACTGTCTAACGTCAATGCACATCCTCATAAACCAATCCTTATTCTTTACAAAAAAGATAGGCGCTCCCCACGGTGACATACTTGGTCAAATAAATCCCTTCTCCAAAAAGTCACCAAGCTGAACCTTAAGCTCCCTCAACTCAGCAGGCGCTAAACGATATGGAGCTCGCGAGATAGGATCTGTACCAGGTACCAAATCAATGCTGAAATCTATCTCCCTATTTGGAGGAAAACCAGGAATCTCCTCCAAAAACAAATCAGGGAAATGGCGAACAACGGGAACGTCACTAATCTCTACGTGCGAAGAAGAAGACGCATCCAAAGCATAGATCATAAATCCAGCATTCTCCAACGACAACAGGCTAAACATCTCCTTCGCAGAGAATAAAGGAATCTTAGACTGGGAATCATGGCCATAGAAATTCCATTTATCGCCACACTGTGGCCTCAAACGCACAACGCCATGGAAACAATCCACAGTGGCCCTATAAATAGACAACACATCCATTCACACTATGCAATTGAAATCCAAGCATCACTATCCTGATCAAATTGGCAAACAACACGTCCTCACCAAACCTAAGAATGTCATTCAACTAGATCTCTTGGGAGTACAGGCTCACGCCGACAGGAGTCGCAACAGACACGACATCACACAAAACAGTGGTATGCAAACCATGCTCAACCACAAATGCATCAGCAATAAACGAATGGGATGATCCTGTATCAAACAACACACCCGCAGGAAAATCAAAGACAAATCAAGTACCTGCGATCACTCCTCTTCCTGGCGTGCTCTCCACTTGCTCTCTCGTCATGGCATTCACTTGGGCATACTGAGGTCCTGAAAACTGGGGCTGGGAAGACCGTCCAAACCACGAAGGACCAGGCTGCTAAAACGGCCTAAAGTGAGGCTCTCCCGGTCTTTGCTGTTGAACTGGAAAAGTACGACCTCTAGACGATCCAGCATCAGCAATAACGAATGGGATGATCCTGTATCAAACAACACACCCGCAGGAAAATCAAAGACAAATCAAGTACCTGCGATCACTCCTCTTCCTGGCGTGCTCTCCACTTGCTCTCTCGTCATGGCATTCACTTGGGCATACTGAGGTCCTGAAAACTGGGGCTGGGAAGACCGTCCAAACCACGAAGGACCAGGCTGCTAAAACGGCCTAAAGTGAGGCTCTCCCGGTCTTTGCTGTTGAACTGGAAAAGTACGACCTCTAGACGATCCACCTCGACTCTACTGTGGGGCGGCGGTATGCTGAGATCCAGACAAAGGACACACTCTCGTAAAGTTCCCGTACTGTCCACAGATGTTACGCAAACCTTTCACACCTACACACTGCGCTGTAGGATGCTTTCCTCCACACTGGCCACAAAACTCGATCTTGGAACCACTACTGCTCGAACTACCCAAGCCAGAAGAACTAGAACCTGACTTCTTCTTGAACTGACAACCAGGAGTCTAAAACTATGGTGTCCAGACTGTTGGGCTATTTGCTGCTGGGGTGGCTGGGATTACTGCACAGACTGGGAATGTTGCACCCCCAAAAACATGGGACGGTTACCTTGCACCACTTGTAGCCTAACACTAGACCTACGATTCTGCAGTCCTTCCTCAATATCCATAGCCTTGTCCACCGCATCCGCATAACTCGTCGGTGAACCCACCAACACCAAAGAATACAACTCTTAGTTAAGTCCCTCCAAGAACTTATTCCTCTTTTCTCTCTCACGGCCAGAGACATGCGGAACATAAGCAAGAAGAGAAAAAAATCTCCCGGCATACTCTCTCATGGATATAGTCCCCTGCACCAGGTTATCAAACTCACGCTCCCTGGCGTTCACAAAGGATTCCGGAACGTACTCCTGACGGAAGGCAGTTCAAAAACTGTTCCACGTAATCCATCACCTGTCTCCTCTAGAGTCCTCAAAGCGCCTCTCCACCAATGGTCGGCACCTCTCCTCAACTGAAACGTATCCAAACTCAACCTACGCTCGTCATCATACCTGACACGGTCAAAAAACCCGGTAATGTGCTGCAACCAGGACTCCGCATCGGAACTAGACTCATCACCATTAAACTTCTGAGGGTTCATCCGCTGAAACCTTGCCATCACAAGTTCCATGTCGTCCACACGGGCTGCTAGCTCATCTACCTCAATCTGACTATCACGTCTACGGAAAGGTCCACTATGCTGCACCTCCTCGTTCTGACCCTCGGACTCTTACTGAAACTGCCCTCTACCTCTACCCTTACGTGTATGTGGCATCTACGAAGGTACTAAGAGGGTAAGATCACGCAGCAACAAATATATCACACAATAAAACAAATCACATAGTCATGCACAAACAAGAAGCAACACTGTGCCTAGACTCAAGTGTGATCAAAAGAAATCGATCTTATCCCATCTTAAGCTCTGATACCAAAAAATGTCAGGCCTCTTGCTCAATCAGAGTAAAACCACGCAATACACAGTAGCGGAAGCAATAAAAATAGTGGTTAAATTTTCGCTTTTGGCCTGACTGATAAAAACATAATTTAAAATACAGCAGCACTCAAAATATCCCAGTTAAAATAACAACAGTACAACAGTACGGCGTGTATCAAATACAAGAACAACAGAATTCAACTATTTTCAGTAAGGCATAGGGCATCCCCCGGCTATAAATATAGATACATATAAACTATACGCTAACTGGGATACTCTAAACACCTCCTGGGACACCTCCAGTTGTGTCAACACCACGACCAGCTGAGTAACCTAGAAAACCTGAACAACACACACAGGCAAACAAACACCAGCCCCAAAGGGAAATGGGTCCAAACCTCTGTATGGAGAGCAACTGAAAAACAGCAGTTAACTAGCAACAGATAAAATGCCGATTCTATGCATGAGAACAAGGCTACAACCAAGACAGGGAGCCAAAGGATCTCAACGGATGCTCAACAAATGATAACAGATCACTGCAAGGATAGTGGCCACGAGGTGTGTGAGCATATGGGAGCTACCCACTTGTCTCCACACATGGCACCAGATGCAAAACACGGCTCAACCTGCTTTTGCCCAACTCATGAGATGTGAGAGCTACCCACTCCATTCTAGTGGCTAACAGATCCCAGCAGGGAGTTGAGGCATACGGGAGTTACCCTCTCGTCCTCCAACAGGAATCCTGCTACACACAGATCAAGATAACAAAGCACGGTTAACCAAGATCTGGGTTCCACATGGATAATGCATATATGCAATGAAACAACTTGCAATAACAACGCAACAGAAGCAAGAAAATGCACACAGAATCCAACACAGCAGCTCACATAAAATCCATGCCAATTCAACGCTGTAAAACAAGCTCACATCCGTACCTTAGTTCTGAGCTACAATTACCACAACGAAGTCCCAAGCGATACAGATCTGGGAACCTGCTAAATAACAAAGCACAGAAACTGTGAACTGGGAGCTACCACTCCACCAGTTCTGTCCTACCCAACTAGCTCAACAACTAGCTCTAAACAAAGCACAAGGGTAGAAACTAAAACTTACCCAAAAAGCTACCTGAACGGAAGGAGTAATTCGACGCTTATGCTAACAGATTACAGAAGGGAGTTGTATTTGCGAACCTCTCCAAGATTTACGCAAGACTCCAAAAGTTGTACCAAAAGATGTGTCTTAGCAAGAGGAGTCCAGCGCTACCACTCTCGCTTCAGTCGGAGCTGTCTACCGCCGAAAATCGAAGAAGATAAGGTTTGGCGAACAGTAGCTAGGGTATCGCGACAGGAAATGGTTACGGGAAATATTCTAAGTGTCGGGGAACAATAATAGACGAAGGGTCAAATTCCTCTCTTAAATACAACTTAAATCTGGTGACATCTGGTGAACAGCAGCCACCGAAAACCTCGGGGTTCACATCTGAAACCAGCTCAGATCTCAGTACCACTCCAGATCTGGACACTATGTCAAAGCAGACGTGGGACTTAACCAAATGACGTCGCACAGAAAACACGCTCCCAACTAATACACGTCATCCGGCTAACTCAAGTCTAAAACACTAAATGGCTTCGCACCCATAGCACTAAGATCTGACGCACACTAGCTAATCAAATCTGAAATCCCTGAACCGCACCGATCTACTCCGCAACACGTACCAGGACTAAGAACCGGATCTATCACTCAGCTCTAACAACTTACGCAACTCAAATCTGGATATTATCAAAACGACGTCGCACAGTTGCCCGTGTAGAAACTCTAATATTCGTAACTGAAATAGCACATGACTACCAGATTCCATCGCCACATCCGAAGACGATCAACCATTGCTGACCAACACTCAAATCTGAACGTCTCCCGCGGAAATTATCCAACTCTCCAGATCTATTCCAAGGACTTAGACGGACCCGATAGCTAAACCAAGCATACCAGCTCGAAGCTGACTCATACCAGATCTGTTCAAGACAAATATGGTCTATCCTAAACCCGATTAATTAACTCAATTAATCCAATCAACTTTCGGGTCTCACAAGTATTCTAGCAGAATTTGTTTGTGACTTCTTTGTACAACATACAGATCCTAGTATTTCTTTAGCTTCTAGTTCAGAAGGTTTAGTTTCGATCAGATTGCCCTCTCCAAAAGCAATTCCAGCCATTCCAAGTTCTTCAGATCTGATTCTCGAATGCATTTTAGTCCTGTTGACATTCCTCTAGGTGACGAGACTGCTGATCAGATTTCTATGCCTACTACTAGTATTTCTTCCCACGCTTATAAAGACGTGATTGCACAGCTCAGAGCTTCAGTGGATCAAGTTTCCCTCGAGAAAATTCAATCAAGATTTCACTTAGAAAAACTCAAGGCTGAAATCTCTACAAGAATTTCTTTTGAGACTGCGTTTATTATGGCTTCAGATAATCATGATAGGGCAGCTTCTGTTCAAACCGATATTCTGCGCAAGGAGATGAAAGATCAAAAGGCTGCTCTGTATCAAGAATTCGGAGATCAACTGGCTGCTATTCGGATGACTTGATTGAATTAAGAGTGGAATCTCAATAGAACTTCTAGAGCCTTACCTCTCAATTGTCCGAAATCACCGCCTACATCAATAGGGGCGGTGATGCCAAAAAGGAGGAAAGTAGTAGAGGTCCTCAACCTCTTCCTGACAATAGAAATAGATCTGGAGATGGAGGAATCAGACCTAGTAGTGGTGGTAGTAGGAGTGAACCTCATAGAAAAAGAGGCAGTGGTTCTTATAGAGGAGGTGGAATAATGCCTTACTGGCTTGGGGAAATCTGATCAGAGCTTAACAGGCTTGGGGAAAGTTGACCAGAGCTTAACAGTTTTTGGTTATTTTCAGTTCTTGTACAAATATTTTGTACTTAGCAGATTTGAGTATATATATACAGCATGACTTTGAGCTATATCTTTCGTATCTCTTTAAGTCGTAGACTGCTAAGTTTTGTCATCACCAAAAAGGGGGAAATTGTTAAGACAAAAATTATAAGTTTTGGTGATAAATAAAATAAGGCTAAGAACTGAACTTAAGATCTGAATGTTAAGTATTCGTAGAAGAGAAGGAAGTATTTTAGATCTGGACTGTTAGTATTTGGGAAAAGCATTTATAAAATTTGAGCTAACAGGATAGGTTATCAGATCAGAGAATGGCAAAGAATATTCAACGGGAAAATGGAGATCAGAGTATTTCAGATTTGTGTATTGGGGTTATTCAGACATTGGGTCAAGTAATCCAGTTATTGGGTTAAGGACTTCAGATCAGAGGATATCAGATTTGATTCAGAGGCTGCGGTAGCAGATTCAGTTTTATTTGTTCACAAGGTATATTTCAGACTAGAGATTATCAGAGGAGAACAGACTTGGTTTTTAGCAAAATCCTTTCAGAGTATTTCCAGTTACTATTGGTCAGATTACGGGAATGAAATTCAGATCGAAACAGTTATTTCCAAGGAGTCAGATCTGGTAGATTTACGATTCTACAAAAATGGGGAATATATTCGTAAAGGATATAAGATTTCAGATCTCACAGAGTTGCTGGTTAAAGAATTGAAAAAGGGAGAAAGTTCAGATCTCAATAAGACATTATTTGATTATTTCAGATCTGAAAGAGAGTACTGACTGAAAGGGAATTTTAAAAAATGGAAAGAGAGCTGATTTCAGATTTCAGTGTTGAAACAGTTGCAAGCTTCAAATTTCATCAGATGTGATCAGATGATTATTTGAGATAAATCAACGGTCACGATTTAAGTAGATAAAATCCTGTTAGACAATTTGAATTGAAGAGACAAGATCAGAGCTACTCTGAGTATAGTTGCACAGTTCGCGGAGTTGGTACAACCGATGATTACCTACTTTGGTATATAAGTAAACTCAGCTCTGACAAGCGCAGACAGCCTTTTGCATATCATTAGTGGAGCATTTAATGCGGTGATACGATGAATATATGCAAGTATGGTTTGTGTCTACTGGCTAATTAATGACTGTTGAAGATGGGAGAGTATAAATAGCTGGAGAATTCAAACAGAAGCTCTCGGACATTTTTTATGCTCTCGGCCATTAACAAGTTCTCTCGCTTACTCTCGATCACTTTCGGTGATTGCAAAAATCTCTCTAGGAATATTCAAGAGATCAAAAACTATCTAGTTCCCAGTGTTCAAATCTCGAAGAACATTTTTGTTCAAGTTCTTATTAGATAAATCTTCGAGATATCTTCTTTTTTACTTTTGTAAATAGGTTTCATTGTATAGAAACCAGAAGATTTACAGTACTCACTATATCGTGTTTATTGTATATTCAGATTTGAGTCTGTAACGAACGTGCTTCTTGAAGAGGTTCGGAAATTACGATTGTTTGTAACTTAGCAGTGTATCTGCGGTGTATAAGTTGCTAGGAGTTCACTTGGAGCGAGGCTCTGTGATAGAGTGTAGACAGAGGCTGTGTACATCAAATACTTCTAGTGGAACCTTCCTGAAAAGGGAGAAGGGGAGACGTAGGATCTTTAGAACCGAACTTCCAGAAACAAATTCTGAACCTTGTACTTTTACTTATTGCACTGTCTCTATTTTACACAACTGTTCATTGTTTAATTGACTTCTTTCCGCACAATTTTTTTTAGTCGAGAAAACAGATTTAGACTGAGAGCCTCAGATCTGAGTTAAGCGAAGGCTTGTATAACTATTTAAGGATTCGAAAATCAAAAATCGATAGGAGTTCATTCAACCCCCTCCCCCCTTCTGAACTCCTAAGCTCATTTTAACTATATTTTCGATTCCATTGATCTATCAATGAGAGAGAAATACTAAGATGAGTGACCTACTAGGAAGCTCTCGTGCCAAGCTGCTGAAATTGCACCACTTGATCTGTTAGCTAGCTGGGTCGTAAAAGTGTGATAAGAGATATGAGACAACACCAACAGTTAAACACGCACATCTTCGGCCTCATGGGCCTGATAGCCAAACACTTACATACATAATAGGTGCACTCTGTGCTGTGACAAGTATAAGAAAATAAAGTTGTAACTTGATTAGTTAACTATGTTTTCAGCTTAGTGGTAAGTTATTAATCCTAATAATTGGTATCAGAATTGCTCAAGGGTTCGATTCTCCCAAAAAGCATTTTTGTATACTTCTTTTAGTGTGAGAAAATTGTTGGGTTAAGCGAACATGTGCGAGAGTAGTACTGTGATTGGTGACCTCCTGGGAAACTTGTACTTCAAGCTGTTGTGTTGTGCCGTTTGATCTGATTAGCTATGTGTGCCATAAACGTAGGATGCTAATAAGTAATAATACTTCTGTTGGGGATAAGACAAATGATAGGGTAAGGGGTAAGAATAATATCAAAGGGATATGAGACAGCTGCAACAATTAGATACACACCTCTCAGACTCAGGGGTCAACATCTAGACCTTTAATACACAACAATTGCATTCTTCACTTTCACATTATTAAGATAAAATTTACTGATAACAAAATAATACTTTCAGCTATAACAACTTCACCTATGATAGATACGATTAGATATTCAAGAGCAGTTTTATTAAGAGCATGTCGTAGTTCAGCTGGAAAAACGTAGCCTAGGATAGATCATATTGGAAAAACGACCAAGTCAGCTGGAACAACGTAGCCAAGGTTCAAATAAGAAGGTCTCCTGCCCTGGCCGCCTGATAGTCACTGATCTCCGCTGGAAATAGATCACCGCTCCAAACTCCATCAACCAATCAATACCCAGCATGAGGTGGAATCCTGACATTGGTAAAACGACCAAGTCTACTCTGACCGCACTATCCTGTAACATCATCGTAAATCCCTGCACAAATCCGGTCTTTGTCAACTCCTCTCCTAATGGAACCGTCATGGCGAGAGCTACTCCCAAGCTCTCCGGAATAATCCCCATCCTCTGTGTGAACGCACTCAAGATAAACGAGTGGGTCACCCCAGAGTATATCAAGAAGAGGTAGTGACACCTAGCACACGAATCTTGCCTGAAACAGAAACGTCACACAGGTACGCGTTTACGGTCAAACTAGATTTCCAAAAAGAAGTTTAGATGCATAAGACATTTCTAAGTTTGCTAGTCCTATCGTCTAAGTTCTCAAGGCAAGTTCTAGAATATCTACAGTTCTTCCTTATATCAACTCAGTAACTAAGGCATAGAATTTCCTAGCAGTGCTCTACTTAGCATGCAAATTTACACCACTCAAAATACCAACATGTCAAAGCACGGGAACGACGGGAATCTAAATCGGAATACATTTGAGTAATGTCGTGTCCGGATCTGCAGCCTCTGCCTGCATCACAAAACACGACCTGTGGTATGTCTCTTCTTAGGGTTTACGGTCAAACTAGATTTTCCAAAAAGAAGTTTAGATGCATAAGACAGTTTCTAAGTTTGCTAGTCCTATCGTCTAAGTTCTCAAGGCAAGTTCTAGAATATCTACAGTTCTTCCTTATATCAACTCAGTAACTAAGGCATAGAATTTCCTAGCAGTGCTCTACTTAGCATGCAAATTTACACCACTCAAAATACCAACATGTCAAAGCACGGGAACGACGGGAATCTAAATCGGAATACATTTGAGTAATGTCGTGTCCGGATCTGCAGCCTCTGCCTGCATCACAAAACACGACCTGTGGTATGTCTCTTCTTAGGGCAATTGTGAGACCCGAAATTTTAATGGATTAATTGAGTTAATTAATCAGGTTTAGCATAGATCATATTTGGCTTGAATAGATTTGGGATGAGCCAGATTTGAGCTTGTATGCTTGGTGAAGCTATCGGGTTGGTATTGGTGCTTGGAGAAGCTCTGGAAAGTTGGAGATTTGGCGGAATAGGAATCACACTTGGGCGTTGGTCAACGTGGGACAATCGTGTTCAGATCCTGTAATCAGATCTGGTAGTCACACACCATTATGGGTGCGCATGTCTCATATATCGCGCGGGTAGCGAAACATTTTCGTTTGGCTATGATCCATATTTGAGTATGTGCGTGTAGTTAGTGGTGCATGGTCAGATCTGGTTCTAGTTCCAGTTCGTCTTGTGAGGTAGACCGGTGCGGTCTAGTGGCTTTCAGATTTGATTAAGTTTTGGGAGTCAGATCTGAGTGTCGTATTAAGGAGCGGTGCGACGCCGTTTAGTGATTTGGACTTGGCTAGCGGGATAACGTGTCCTAGTAATCAAGCGGTCTTTGGGGCGACGTCGTTTGGATAAGTTCCAAATCTTTTTAGCGTATGGTCCAGATCTGGAGTGTTACTCAGATCTGAGTTTGGGAACAGCTTTGGATCTTAAGTTTTCTGCGGCTGTTGTCTAACAGATCTAGGAGACAAAAGTATATATTGAGGACTTTGACTTTGGTCTCGCCATTATATCTTTCCGTCACTTAGAAATATTCTTGTAACCTTACCCTGTCGCGATACCCTCTTCTCCGATTGTCGGTGGTAGACAGCTCCGATGGAAGCGAGAGTGGTAGCGCTGGACTCCTCTTACCGAGAACTTTCTTCCTATACCTCTTTTGTATACATTGGAGGAGCTGGAGGTGGATCGCGAAGACATCTCCCTTCTGTAGTCTGTTAGCATAAGCGTCGGATTAGTTCTGCCGTTCAGGTAGCTTGTTGGGTAAGTGTTAACTCTACCCTTGCGCTCTGTTTAGAGCTGTTGTTGAACATGTAGGGTAGGATGAAGGTGGTTGAGCTCGTAGCTCCCAGTGGTGGGTTCTGTTCTTTGCGTCCCTGAGTTAGCGTTGTTGTTTGGCATAATAGGTTTTAGATTGGTTGCTTGGGACTTCGTTTGTGGTAATTATAGCTCAGAACTGAGGTACGAATGTGAGCTAGTTTTAGAGCATTGAATCTGGCATTGGTAATTATGTGATCTACTGTGTATGCTTCTATATTAATGTTGCTTGCTTCGGTTGTGTTTTTATCTGCAAGTTGTTCATTGCATACATGCATTATTCATGTTGCATTCAGATCTGTTTAGCCATGCCTTGTTATCTTTATCTGTGTGTACCCAGATGCTTGTATTGGAGGACGAGCGGGTAACTCCCGTATACCTCATCTCCCTGCTGGGATCTTTTAACCACTATGAGCGGAGTGGGTAGCTCCCACATCTCATGAGTTGGGCAACAGCGGGTGGAGTGTATTGTTGTGCATCCGGTACCGTGTGTTGAAACGAGTGGGTAGCTCCCATATGCTCACACATCCCGTGGCCACTATCCTGCAATGATCTGTTGATTGTTGTTGAGCTATTTCTTGAGATTCTTTTGACTCCCTGCCTTCGGTTGTAGCCTCGTCTCATTCATAGCATTCTCATTTGATCTAGTGCTATATAACTGCTATTTTTCAGTGCTCTCCGTACTGGGTTTTAACCCATGTCCCTCTGAGACTGGTGTTTGTTTGCCTGTGTCCATTTTCAGGTTACCGTGGTTTCTCCGCGGGTCGTGGAGTATATCCAGCTGGTAGTGCCGGGAGGTGGATAGAGTGTGCCAATAATATGTATTAGATACATATGATATTTTCATTATGTTGTATCTATGTTGTTGATTGAGGGTCACTCTAGATGTTGTATCGTTGTGGATATTGTAAAACCTTATTTGAATAACACTGTATTTTAAATTATGTTTTTCTCAAGTTAGGCCAAAACGTGAAATTTAACCACTATTTTTATTGCTTTCGCTATTGATTTGCGTGGTTTTACTTTGATTGAGCAAGAGGCCTGACATTTTTGGTATCAGAGCTTAAGCTGGGGTAAGCTCGATTTATTTTGATCACACCTGAGTCTAGGCACAGTGTTGCTTGTTTCATGTGCATGACTATGTGACTTATTTATTATGTGATATATTTGTTGTTGTGTGATCTTACCCTCTTAGTGCCTTTGTAGATGCCGCCTAGACGTAGGGTAGAGGTAGAGGGCAGTTTCAACAGGAATCCGAGGGTCAGAACGAGGAGGTGAAGCATAGTGAACCTTTTCATAGACGTGGTAGATAGGTCGAGGACGTGGTTGATGAGCTGGCAGCCCGTGTTGATGACATGGAACTTATGATGGCGAGGTTTCAGCGGATGAACCCTCAGACGTTTAACGGTGATGAGTCTAGTTCTGATGCAGAGTCCTGGTTGCAGCACATAATCGGGTTGTTTGACCGTGTGAGATATGATGACGAGCGTAGGTTGAGTTTGGCTACGTTTCAGTTGAGGAGGAGTGCCAAGAGTTGTTGGAGAGGTGGTTCTCGAGTGATAGAGGAGACTGGTGTAGGGATTTCGTAGAACAGTTTTTGTACTGTCTTCCGACAGGAGTACGCCCCTGGGTCCTATATTAACTCCAAGGAGCGTGAGTTTGATAACCTGGTGCAGGGGACTATGTCCATGGGAGTGTATGCCCGGAGGTTTTCTTCTCTTCTTGCGTATGTTCCGCATGTGTCTGGCCGAGAGAGGGCGAAGACGAACAAGTTCTTGGAGGGACTGAATGAAGAGTTGTATTTGTGTTGGTGGGTTCACCGACGAGTTATGCGGATGCGGTGGACAAGGCTATGGATATTTAGGAGGGACTGGATAACAGTAGGTCTCGTGTTAGGCCGCAAGTGGTGCAAGGTAACCGTCCCATGGTTCCGAAGGGTGCAACCTTCCCAGTCTGTGCAGCCATCCCAGCCACCCCAGCAGCAGGTAGCCCAACAGTCGAGACACCTTAGGTTTAGACCTCATGGTCGTCAGTTTAAGAAGAAGTCTGGTTCTAGTTCTTCTGGCTCGGGTAGTTCTAGCTGTAGTAGTTCAAGGTTGAGTTTTGTGGCCAGTCTGGAGAAAAGCATCCTACAGCGCAGTGTGTAGGTGTGCAGGGTTCGTGTAACAATCGTGGACAGTATGGACACTTTGCGAGAGTGTTTCCTTTGGCTGGATCTCAGCACACCGCTGCTCCACCGCAGGGTCGTGCGGGTGGATCGCCTCGAGGTCGTTCTTTTCCTGCTCCGCAGCAGAGGTTGTGAGAGCCTCAGTATAGGCCGTTCCAGCATCCTGGTCCTTCGTGGTTTGGACAGTCTTCCCAGCCCCAGTTTTCAGGACCTCAGTTTGCCCAGGTGAATGCCATGACGAGGGAGCAAGCAAAGGGCACGCCAACAGGAGTGATCGCAGGAAATTGCTTTGTCTTTGATTTTCTTGTGCGTGTATTGTTTGATACAGGAGCATCGCGTTCGTTTATTGCTGATGCATTTGTGGTTGGGCATGGTTTGCATACCACTTCCTTGAGTGATGTTGTGTCTGTTGCAACCTCTGTCGGCACGAGCCTGTACTCCCAAGAGATTTTGGTGAATGACATTCTTAGGTTTGGTGAGAACGCGTTGTTAGAGAATCTGATTAGGCTAGTGATGGGATTTTGATTGTATAGTGAGAATGGACGTGTTGTCTGGTTATAGGGCCATTGTGGATTGTTTCCATGGCGTTGTGCGTTTTAGGCCTCGGTCTGGCGAGAAGTGGGACTTCTATGGTCTCGATTCCAGATCAAAGATTCTTTTAGTCTCTGTGATGGAGATGTTTAGCCTGTTGTCGTTGGAGAATGCTGTATTTATTATCTATGCCTTGGATGAGTCTTCTTCGTCGCATGTGAAGATTAGTGATGTTCCCGTTGTTCGTCATTTCCATGATATGTTTCTGGAGGAGATACCTGGTTTTCCTCCGAAGAGGGAGATAGACTTTAGCATTGAGTTGGTACCTGGTACAGCTCCTATCTCGAGAGCCCCGTATCGCCTAGCACCTGCTGAGTTGAGGGAGCTTAAGGTGTAGCTTAGTGACTTGTTGGAGAAAGGTTTCATTAGGCCGAGCATGTCACCGTGGGGAGCACCTATTTTGTTTGTGAAGAAGAAGGACGGGTCGATGAGGATGTGCATAGACTTTAGGCAGTTGAATAAGGCAACAGTAAGGAATAAATACCCTTTACTGAGGATCGATGAATTGTTTGATGAGCTTCAGGGTTCGGCCGTGTTTTCTAAGATCGATTTGTGTTCGGGGTACCATCAGTTGAACATTCGAGAGCAAGATTTTGCGAAGACTGCTTTTCGTACGAGGTATGGGCATTATGAGTTCTTTGTGATGCCTTTTGGTTTGACGAATGCCCCCATAGTTTTCATGGACCTGATGAATCGAGTCTTTAGAGAATTCATCGATCAGTTTGTGATTGTGTTTATCGATGATATCTTGGTGTAATCTAAGACTCCGATGCAGCACCGAGAGCATTTTAAGTTGGTTCTCCAGACAATTCGAGACTCGCAGCTGTACGCTATGTTTTCCAAGTGCGAGTTTGGGTTGGACAGAGTGGTATTTTTGGGTCATGTTGTTTCAGCTGCAAGTATTTCTTAGGATCCCAGTAAAGTTGAGTCAATTGTTAACTGGGAGCGTCCCAGGAATGTTTCGGAGATTCGTAGTTTCTTGTGGTTGGCTGGCTATTATCGTCGATTTATAGAGGGATTCTCTAGCATAGCTAAGCCTATGACACAGTTGACTCAGAAAGACAAGAGGTTTGTTTGGACTGAGCAGTGTGAGAACAGCTTTTTGTTGCTTAAAGGGAAGCTTACTCTGCGCCTGTGTTAGCTTTGCCGTCTGGTTCAGGTGGTTTTGTTGTTTGTTCGGATGCTTCTTTGAATGGATTGGGTTGTGTGTTGATGCAGCATGGTCGAGTCATTGCGTATGCTTCTCGTCAGTTAAACCGCATGATACTCGTTACCCAGTTCAAGATTTGGAGTTGGCAGAAGTGGTTTTTGTTTTGAATATTTGGCGCCACTATATGTGTGGCGAGCAGTTTGTGGTGTATTAAGACTTCAAGAGCCTTCCGTATCTGTTTTCTCAGTCAGATGTGAACATGAGACAGCGTAGATGGATGAAGCTGCTTAAGGATTTTGATTGTGAGATCCAATATCAACCTGGGAAGGTGAATGTAGTTGCTGATGCATTGAGAAGAAAGGCTCAAGTAGCGATGCTGGCTTCGTTGCATATTTCGAAGGTCAATGAGCATCTAAGCACTACTATTTTGCGGTTTTACCCAGGTGAGGATTATGTGGTGGTGTATTCTTTCCAAGTGGAGCCACAGATTGTCGTGAGCCTTAGAGCAGCTCAGAGGACTGATCCATCTATTCATGAGTTGAAGCTGAAGGTTAGAGCTGGATAGTTAGAGGATTACACTGTCTCGTCTGATGGTTGTTTAAGGTTTCGTGGCAGGTTGGTTGTGCCTAATCTTATCGACTTGAAGGAGGAGATCTTTAGAGAAGCGCAATATAGTAGCCACAGTGTTCATCCTGGTACAAGGAAGATGTACCATGCCTTGAAGCAGCATTACTGGTGGGCAGGTTTGAAGAGTGATGTTGCTGATTTTGTAGGCCATTGTCTGAACTGTCAGCACGTTAAGGCCGGAGGATTACACTGTCTCGTCTGATGGTTGTTTAAGGTTTCGTGGCAGGTTGGTTGTGCCTAATCTTATCGACTTGAAGGAGGAGATCTTTAGAGAAGCGCAATATAGTAGCCACAGTGTTCATCCTGGTACAAGGAAGATGTACCATGCCTTGAAGCAGCATTACTGGTGGGCAGGTTTGAAGAGTGATGTTGCTGATTTTGTAGGCCATTGTCTGAACTGTCAGCACGTTAAGGCCGAGAGGACGAGACCTGATGGTCTATTTCAGAGTTAGGAGATACCCCAATGGAATTGGGAGCACATAGCAATGGATTTTGTTACACATTTGCCTCGTTCTGGTCGAGGGTGTGATGCTGTGTGGGTTGTTTTCGATAGATTGTCGAAGTCTGCTCACTTCATTCCCAGTATGACGTATTCTTTGGAGAAGATGGCGAATCTGTAAATAGATTTCGTGGTGCGATTGCATGGTGTGCCTGTTTCTATCAATTCAGATCGTGATCCGAGGTTTACTTCCAGGTTTTGGAAGAGTTTGCAAACAGCTTTGGGCACCAGATTGGCCAATCTGAGAGGACTATCCAGATTTTAGAGGATATGTTGAGAGCTGTTGTGATGGTTTTTAGTGGTAGCTTGCAAGATTCGTTGTCCTTGGTTGAGTTTTCTTACAACAACAGCTACCAGGTCACGATTTATATGGCACCATTTGAGGCTTTGTAAGGGAGGAAGTGTAGATCGCCTGTGTGTTGGGAAGAAGTGGGGGAGAATCAGCTGTCTTCTCCAAAATTTGTGCAGAAGATGAGAGATCAAGTAGATCTGATTCGCCAGTGAATGAAGGCTGCACAAGATCTCCAAGCTAGTTATGCGAACAAGAGGCGTAGACCTTTGGAATTTCAGGTTGGTGATCTAGTTTTTCTGAAAGTTTCTCCTTTTCGTAGTGTTATGAGATTTGGTCTCAATGTAAAACTGGCTCCTCGTTATGTTGGACTGTATGAGATTGTTGAGAGAATTGGTACTGTTAGGCCCCATGCTAATAAAAAAATATTATATCACAATTAAGAAGAAAATCATGGAAGCGTAAAACAGGGCTTAAAAATTTTTCGAAATAAAATGGGCCTGAACTCAAAACATACATTCAAAATATCAATACTCAAAGGACGAGTTAACTCAAACTCATATAATAACAGGCCATAAAAAGTATCAAATCAGATACAGATCCCCAATACATAGAAACACAGGGCATCCCATGGTTCAATACATAAATACATAAACTGGGACTCAAGGAAACGGGGATCGACCAGCTGTCATCCCACTCTATCCAGCTTGGTTACATGAAGATCCTGTAAATGGGAAACGTAGACCAAAACAACACAAAAGCAGGAAAAAGGAATACCAGGTCAAGCCTCAGTACGAAGAGCCATCAAAACAGCTAATCATGCAACTTGCTAAAATCAATGCTATGAAATGCATGAGGGCTATCAAGGATCGGACAGCTAGGCCAGCATATCGACTGGAAAATCATCTCAAGTGGCCACTATACCACGCACGGCCAATCGGCCGGTGGAAATCATCAGTCCGTGATCATCGGGGCCCGTCAACCCTTCACAGCTCGGTGGTAGACACTCGAATCCGGCAGTCACCACTCCGATGATAGCGTTGGGCTTTTCGGGCACGACACATCTGTCGGCCAGTCACAACGTGGCTCACAATCTGGTCATCAATTGATGGTCCCAGAAATAGGATCACTAAGTAAATAGGAGTTCAGAAGTGGGGGGTTGAATGAACTCCTTCGATTTTTGTATTTTCGAAAACTCTTTTAAAATGTTTTGCGAGCTTCTTGCTTAACTTAAGTCCGAGTTACCAAACTTAAGAATATCTCAGTTATGAGCAAACTTTTCAGCCAACAATATTTGTGCGGAAAAAGGCCGATTGGTTTGTGAACAGTAAATAAACACAAATAATATAATCGTGCGTAATGTAAAAGATAGAGTTCAGGATTTGTTTCTGGAAGTTAACTCCTAGTATCTCACAACAACTATCCAAGCAGACACAGCTGCTGGTTACAACACTTTAGTGTTTTCAAACGGCTTTTTGAGAAGCCCGTTTGTTACAGACTCAATCAAATACAACAATGAATACACGTATATGAGACTGTAAAAATCTTCTGGTTTCAACAATGAAACTCGATTACAGCAATGTAACCAGAAGATTGACTCGAAGGTATTTCAATGAAGATCAACTGTTAGGTTCTTTGAGCTTTTGAATATTTCAACAAGTAGATAGCTCTGGGAGTATTTTGACAGCGTTTCAGTAATAGCAATAGCGAGAGATGTGTCTTCAATTCAAAAAGTCTGCTATTTATAATCTTCGTTCAACGGTCGATGAATCCAGATAAGGCAACAAATCCTTTTTGAATTCCTGACAGTAGTACGCCGTCAATCCTGCTCCACTACAAGGTAAATTGCGTTATATCAGGGATACGAGAATTATTTCCATATATGAGAAATCCCGTTGTAACGACCTCTGTCAATGTGTACTATTCATCCAAACATAGTACCAATCTTGTCCCCTTAATTCCAGGCAATATGTACAATTCTGTTATGCCCATTGATCTTTTCCAATTGAGTATACGATCAATATTTGAACCAATTTGAGCTTGCGCCTGAAATTACTTTGATAGCCAGATCCAATTTCCTTCAACGTGCTTTCAAATACTTGTTTGCGTCGACTGGTTTTCCACGTGATTTTCCAGCACCTGGTTCTTTATATGATCCAACAACTGGTTGAATAAAGCCCTGTAGCTCTCGTCTGGATATAGCACCACTGTAGCTTGCGTCTGGTTTCAAAACGGTGTCGCTACAACTAATTTAAATGCTGTCGTTTGCACATGCTACTATTTGAATCCTTGCGTCTTGATTACCAATAATATCTTGCAACTGGTTATTTAAAACGCTGACGTTTTTACTAATCCATATGACATCGTTTGTTAAACTCTCGACTGGATATATACTTCACTGTTGCTGCGTCTGAATACAAACAACTGTTCACTGCGTCTGGATACAAACAATGATCCTGTCGACTGGTTCCTCCTTACCTATTGTCAACATCAGATTTGACTTGTTCTATTTTGTTATCACCAAAACTATAAATTTTATCCTAACAATTTCCCCCTTTTTGGTGATGACAAAACTTCAGCAGCCGCAATAAATAGATAGGCAAAAATAAATTGCACACGAACTGCTGAAAAGCAAATTTTCATAAAACAGATAGATTTGTACATAAGATTTGTACAAAAGACTACGTTCTATCTTCTTCTCCTTTTGTAAGCTCCACTCCTGCTTAGATTACGTTCTCTTCTTTCTCTGGCTCTTTCTCTTTCAAGCCTATCAGACTCCTGTCAGTCTGCTTCAATAATTCTTTCCGCGGCTTCTTCTGCACTGATAATATGACCACTCTCCAAGATGTGTCTTCGTGCCTGCTCAACTCTCTCTGCAAAGGTTCCAGTCGTTGGTGGAAAAGATTGTGTTCTCACAGCACTGCCTTGGACAAGTAAAGATGGTTGAGAAGCAGGCAGAGCGCGGAGGCTGCTACTACCCACTTCCCCCTTTTTGCCATCACCACTCCGTATGTAGTCGGCGATTTCACTGATTTGAGTGGAGAGGCCAAGAATTTCTGCTGCTATTTTTGTTTGAAATTACAACTGGTCGTTCCTGATAGCAGCAATTTGTTCATCAAATGACCGGAATTTGGCATCAAACGCAAAGAACTTGTTCCTGACATCCAACGAATCTGTACCAACTTTAACATCAATGGCCATAACAAATTTCCTCAGTTCATTTAAACGAAGCAACTGAATATCATCTTGAGTTTGGCATGCTTGTTGCGCACCCTATATAAGACGTTGTAGGTAGTCAGATTGGTGACCTAGAGAGGTTTGAAAACTTCGCTCAGTGCTATGGAGTCGAGAGAGAATTTCATTATGAGCATCATCCATACGCTGGCAGAGAGAGGCTTGTAGAGCATCCAGAAGAGAGACAAAATCAACAGAAGCAGTGGGAAGAGAAGTATGAGTATCTGCAGCGCTATCCAGGTGAATATCAGCCGAATCAAAATGCACTTGAGAGTCAGAAGAGGAACTGGGAGACTCGGGAACTTGAACCACAGGAGAAGGAGAATGAGGAACCTCAACAAAATAGATTAGTTCTTCTAGATCATCAGTAGGAGCAACGGGTTCTAAGTCAGGTGAATTTACTTCCTGCAAAATAGGAGATGGTGAGCGATAGACTGTAGATGCACTTGAAGAAGAAGATTCAATCCCTGAAGTTGTCTTGATAGAAGGCTGAACACACGAAGCATCAAAATACCCAACAAAACAGTCTGTATGTATACCCTTCTCAAAATTAGCGAGCAGATAGTCTGGGATCCTCTCTCTATACAACTAACTCCCGACACACCGGTCGCAAACAGCCAAGAGTAGAAAATCGGATGGCTTCCATACATATCTGAGCCCAAACAACACGAAGTGTTCTTGATAGAGACGGCCTGGAATCAATATCTTGAACAGGTTCTACAAAGATGCATATAGGGGCAAGATCATCAATATAAGGTCGTTGGGGCAGCGCCTCCCAATGGTTGGCGTTGACTGGTGAAGAGATAGACCGGTGAGATACAGGGATGAAGGGACCTTGATCAATGATAGGCCCTTCAAACAAACTCGATCTGGACGGCCGTGTCCACTCCAGCTGGTGCGCTTTCATGTTCCTCAACAGATCTTTCAAAGCAAAAGTATGAGCAGCACTCAGTAGATTCAACACTTTCAGATCAATCGCTGAAGTGGGCGTACCAGAGACAAAATTCTTCCGCCTGGCATCGATGAACTTGCGGAGAAGCAGTTCTCTATATTTAGCAATTATGAATTGCCGCCTCTGAATGGCAACAAAGCTCGAATCTGTTTCTGCCCATGAGAGAAGTAGCCCTTCCTTGGAAAAGATATCTTCCGATTGCAGAGATGCTAACTTCCTCAAGCTGAAAGAACTAACAAAGATTGACACATCTTCAATCACCTTTTCTCGCAACACAATCAAAAACTCAATATCAGCACAAATGAGAGAAAAGGTTTCTCGGGCCGGATGCCCCTGAAAAACATCTTCTACTAAGATCCCTTTCCTTTTATCAGAAATATCAATCCGCGGCAGATTAGTCGTATACGCATCAACGTCTCGAAACTCAATCCCTTGGCCAAATCTGATTTGAGTAATGGGCGGAGCAATGGTGGAAGGAAGTGATACATTGAATGGTATGCGAGCCTGATGCTCCTCAATGGATAGTGACTCATCATCATTGGTTCCATCTGCCCCGGTTTCGGAAGCTGGGGGATGATCCCCTGCACTGGTTCCTTTCTCAAAACCAACAACCATTTCCTCCTCAGTATCCTGCCTTTCGCTATTTGCGATCTTAAATTCCTCATCAAAAGCTTTGTCAAACCAAGTTTTAACTAGACCACCTTGTGCAGCATCTGGTTCCTCAAATACCAAGTCCAATTGATCAAGGACTTGTTTAATGGTTGCGTCTTCATCCTCCGTGGCTGATACTTGCTCCCCAGTCGCAACTCCTGCGACTGGTATTTGCTCCCCAGTCGCAACTCCTACGACTGGTTGATCAGAAGGAGAACTATTCTCAACTTGTTTTTCCAATGATATGCGTCTTGCGGCGACCGGTTTGCCTTTGGTGGATCTTTTCTTTTTGATAACTGGAGCCACATCAGCCTCACCGGCGGCCTGTCTCTTCTTTGACATGGTTTTCTTCACTGGAGTTTTCTTTGCCCTAGGTGCCTCTCCCACCTCTTCTACCCCAACGTTCTCATTGACTGAAACAATTCTGTGAACAGTCTTCTCATTCAAAATACGAGGAGCAGGAAATGCTTTTGATTCACCAAGCTCCAGTCCTGGTATAATCTTTAACAGAAAACATATTTGAATGGCGTAACCCTTTGCCTGGCGGGAATCAGGAGTCACCATTTCTTTTAACACTCTGATGGTCCCGGAAATAGGATCACTAAGCAAATAGGAGTTCAGAAGGGGGGGTTGAATGAACTCCTTCGATTTTTCTATTTCAAAACTCTTTTAAAATGTTTGGATCTCAGTTTTATGCAAACTTCTCAGCCAACAATATATGTGCGGAAATAGGCTGATTGGTTTGTGAACAATAAACAATGCGCAACACAAAATAAGTGCGTAAGTAAGAGATTGAGTCAAGAGTTTGTTTCTGGAAGTTCGGATATCAATATCCTACGTCTCCCCTTCTTCCTCCTCGGAAGGTAGCACTAAAAGACTTTGATGTGAGTAGCCTTTCTACAAACACCCGATCCCGTAACCCGCAGCTACGAGAACTCCTAGCGCTTTACAAACTTCACGCAGACTTCGCTGCTGGTTTTTACAATGCTTTGAACGTTTTTCGAACTTCTTTGAATAGACAGTTCGTTTACAGACTCAATGAATATATCAAAGAAAACACGTATTTAGAGACTGTAAATATCTTCTGGTTTCAACAATGAATAACCAGAAGATTGACTCGAGGTATTTCAAATGAAGATCAAAACGATAAGTTCTTCGAGTCTTTGAGCTTTTGAAGATATCAACGAAGTGTAAGCTTTGTATAGATTTTGGCAGCGTGACAGCAAAGATAATAAGCGAAGTGTCTCTTCTTCAACACCGCTGCTGATATTTATAGGCTTCGACTGCAACGGTCATATTAATTCTCCAAAGGAAAAAGAATCCCGTTTGAATTACTGCCAAAATCGTACACCGTAATTCCTGCTCCACTGCAAGGTCAATTGCTCATCCAAAGAGCCAATTTGTCTTCTTTCCATTTTTGTGCAAGCATGGAGAAACGGCCTCTGTACACTGTACTATTTACCCAAAATAGTACCTAACTTGTCTCCTTCATTCCAGGCAACTGTACGATCCAACAAATCTTTTCCTTAGAGCAAACGATCGTATTTCAAACACTTTGAGCTTGCGCCTGAAATTACTTTGATAACCAGCACTTACATCCATCGTCGTTGTCAAGAACTTCGACTGGAAAAACGCTTGGAAGAATTCACCTGCTGATATGCATATGCATTTTTCCATCTGCTGATTCCTTTAATGCGATAAAACGATGTCGTGTCATCTTAATCAAGTGACGCCGTTTTATTGTCTTTGTAAAGCATATGCTGGTTGAAGTCACTGTAGCTGTCTGCTGATATGCTTTAAACAAAACATTTGCTGATATGTCAAAGGAACGCTTCTGCTGAATCAATCAAAACGCTGTCGTTCCAACTTAACCAAACGCTGTCGTATCGTAATCTCCAACAAATATACTGAACCAACTGCTGAACTCTTCAAGAAATTATCTGCTGATTACTTAATCTGCTGATACAAAGCTGTGCACTCCAACGACGTCGTTCTAACTTATCAAAACGCTGTCGTTTACCAATCCTTAGCAAAACACGCTGAAACTCAAATCGGTACCTGCTGATCGAGACAACGACATCTGCTGATTGCTCACGAATAAACCAACTGCTGAAAAACCACTGTAGATAGATAAAACGATCTCCTGAAGAGTGCGACAACTGATTGTCCAATATCATCTTATCTTATTTTTGTTATCACCAAAACTTATTTATATTGTCCTAACAATTTCCCCCTTTTTGGTGATGACAAAACTTCAGCAGCCGAGACAAAAGATATGCAAAAATAAATTGCACACTATCTTCTGGAAAACAAATTTTATTAACCAACAAAAATTGTACATAGGATGTGTACAACGATTATCAGCAGAAAAGGAAAATCTAATCTTTTCTCCTTCTTTTCAACGCTCTTGCCTCTTTTCTTCGTCTTTCTCTGTCGCGCTCCGCTGTATCTCTGTCAGCATCTATCACTGTATGAACAATGCGTCGCTGAGCCATTTCAACTCTTTGAGCAAACGATGGAGTCACAGCACTGCCTTCGATTTGAGTATTCGCAGGCTGTTGAAGTCCTCGGCTGCCACTTTCCCCCTTTTTGTCAGCACTGCCCCTATGAATATAATCAACAAGCTCACTTAGCTGGGCATGAATAACATTATGATTTTCCTGTGTTGAACTATGGAATTCGAGAAGCTGATGGGAAAGGGCTTCCTTGGTGGCCTCAGCATCCTTTTTAATAGCATTTAAGCGAGAGGCCATGATGTCCACTTTGGCATTAACGGCTTGCACTTCTTGTCGAACATCCGCTAGTCCTTGAAAAATAGAAGCATTCTGAGCTAGGACCGTTTTGCGAAATTCATTGAAGCGAAGAGATTGGACATCATCAAGCGTGCGAAATTCTTGTCGTGCTCCCTGATATAAATTTCTGAATATATCTGCTTGATCCCTCAGGGAGTCACACACGCTCTGCTCGATTTTATGTAGCTTTGAAGAAAGGCCACTTTGGTATTCAAAAATTTGCTCCAAAAGATTGGCTTGAAGATCAGCAAAAGAAGCAGAGAGATCTTGAGAAATAGGAGGTCGAGAAGACGCGGTAGCATCAATATCTCTCTGATCAAAGCGCAAAGAAGAAGAACTACCAGGAGAGATAGGAGAAGATGGACGCTGATCCAAAGAGAGCTGTACACTCGGAACAACTGACTGAGCAATCTGTACACTACGAAAAGCTGTTCGATCCAACGCGATGGAAGAGAGAAAATCTGAAATATCTGCTGTAGATAAACTGCTAAACAAACTGTACTGAAGGTGAATTGTGCAAAACTGAGACAAACGAAGAGAAAATACTGTCGGCTGGCGAGAGGCAAAACAAGAATCGGTCTCAACAATCTCCAAAGCTCTACAGAAGTTGATGGAGCCAACTGGTAATAATCTTTGATAAGCACAAAAATCAGTTACCTCCAAACAAACATCCGCCCATCTCTTCTTCATCAGCCTAAAAAATACACTCATTGAAGGTAGAGTGTCATCAAATTGCCGCTGACGAGGAACTTCAGTAGAAATAACCTTCCGGGGAATTTTAACCCACTTATCAGCACAGAGCTCCACCGTCCACAATCCATCAACCAAAATCATTGTCCTAATCCAGCACGTCGATCGAGTATTTGAGTTGGTTCGGGCAATTACAGCTGTTAGAGTAGATTCCCAACTAGCCAACTTGTGGCATGTGGGTTTTATAGATTCTTGTACAAACAATCTTTATATATGATATTCGCATTCTTTTATATGGCATTCTTTACTTTCATTATGTGTGTAATGATTTACAATTGCGTTGAGTAAAGACCTAGAATGCACTAAAGCGTATGTTAGATGTGATAGTGGGTATGACGGCTATCATGAAACACATCTAATAGTCGCTGTGTATTCTGAACATGTTCCTAGTCGATTGGGCCGTCAAAATGAGGATAAGGCCGCCCGAGTTCGAGACTAGTATCTGCGATGCGAAGTACCATGTTTCATTGGTGGGGAACATTGTGATGTTCTGAGTATGCAGATAGATAGTGACCTGGTGATCTATCGAACTACCCTCGTTCGGACTTTCCAAGTGGTTACCATTTGTCGAGTGGATAAGTCCGAGGTCTTGGTTGTACTGATTAGTCCTCACGACTCGAAACGTCATTGAGACTCTACATGATAGGCGTCTCACTTTGACCCGTTTGTCGACTCACTTGGGGTCATAAGGCGTCGGGATTGGGTGAGACCCCGATGCATGTAGGAGTCGATGCATCGTTGTCGAGGATTCACCGCTCGCAGACATGCGTGGATATCCTATGCTATCTGAGGGGATAATAGTGAATAAATCTCTGGCCAGAGTACTAGAAGTGTTTTAGGTAAATGTTTTTACCTAGTTACACTCGTGATGTCACTATTCGATCTCCAAGATGTATGCATAGCTATCGGATCTATAGCGACTCTCGATTTACCAATGGTCGTTGATCTGATCGGGATATATGGATTGAAAGGACCGTACTGTACACTAACCACGACCGACTGGTTCTTGCAGGCACTATCAGTGATACCTAGGGGATCATGGGGCGATGTTGCTAGACGCTTTACCATGATCCGTTGGGCAAGTCCGGAATTGTGATTCCGGAGCCACAATGGTTGTGGACCCACGCCTAGCTGTATCCCTGAACCATTGAGGGTCACACAAGTACTAGATTCGAGATTCCCGCACGGATACTCAGCTCAATGTGTTGAGCACGAGAAGAGGATTTCGGGAAGTGCGACTTCCTAAAAGTCAACAGGGATCAAACCGAGGTTTCCCGCTGTTGAGGGGCAAAACGGTCATTTTGCACTGGGGTTCTGAAAAATGGTTTTTCAGATCATATTATTCAGTTTCGGAAACTGAGTCGATCGGTCCGATCTGATCGGCGATCGGAGTTATGGTGAAGTCTCGGTGATGGAGATGAAACGAATGTTCATCCGTTGGACCTGGGCCCGTTGGGCCGGATCCAAGTCCATCACCTATTCTATTTAATATAGGATTATGACTTAACCTAAAACACTTGATTAACCCTAAACCTAGAAAACGCCGCCCCCTCCTCTCTCAACTCACGCCGCCGCGCGCCGCCCGCCGCCGCCGCCGCTTCGCCGGAAATCGTTCCGGCCTAGTTTTTCGAGGAGTATCCGTTCGTGCAGAATTCGTCAGTGCTTCTAGTGCAGCCTGACGAAGGAGTCTCGGTTCTGGTCGTGGACCGGATTGGCGATATCTACCGCAATCTACCGAGAAGAGCCGGGTTCTAGTAATTCCGGTTGGAGCCAGGCACAAGTGCCAGCAAGGTATTCGTTTTGAACGCCCTATGAATGTTGAATTATGAATTCTATTCTTCGTATTGATCGTATCCCGGCCTTTATTCTATGTTCTTCCGCTGCCTAGCCGGGGGGCGGATCCGGATCCCCAACATGTCATACTCTCTATCTCCTCATCAGTCTTCGGACACATAGACTTGGATAGAGTGACCCCGTGGCACATAGGTAGGTGTCCTCTCTTGGACTCTTTGTTAGGATAAAATTTATAGTTTTGGTGATAACAAAGATAAGAAAAGATTTGGACTTAAATGATAATATTCGAATAATTCTTTCACGATGATCAACATTGCTGACAACAGTGATTGGCTCAAGCTACAGTCATAAGTTTCGAGTTGATCAAAAACAGATCTTGGAACAGTGGAGGGATTGATTTGGCTATTCGGGTTATGATGAAGTATTGAGAAAAGAGATATCTGCCAACATCTCTTGTCTACTGTATCGTAATGGTATATGCAAACAGCAACGGGAACAGTGACTCATTCTACCAACAGAAAGGGCCGTATGCTTTGATAAGTTTGATCGACAGATCTTGAAACAGTACTATTTATCGCTGGTGACATCAGACCTCGCTACAGTATTGTTTTTGATAATAGTACAAGTAACTATCGACAGCTTTTCGTAAACAGTTAGCTCAACACGACATCGTTTGCCTCAATGGATTTGATGACGTCAGCCACAGGAGAACACCAGACATCATGACGTCACCATCATATTCAGCTTCAACGATCTCAACAGACATGATGATGTCAGCAGTGCTAAAACTTGTAAATGGAAAGATATGATGACGTCATCAGTACTGATATTTGCAAAAGGATGTATCTTGTTTACCGCGACAAAATCTCTCAACAGTAAGGAACTGTTCATTCATCTTCTTCAAGGAGAGATCTGTCGATAGAAAAGATTTCAGGCGCAAGCATAAAGTTGATTCAAATTCGATCGTATACTCAATTGGAAAAGATCGATGACCAAAACAAGAATCACTCATACTGCTTGAAATTAAGGAGACGAGATTAGTACTATCTTTGGAAAAATAGTACACATTGGCAGAGGCGATTTCAACGGGGTCGCACACATATGGAAATGATACTCGCATCCCTGACGAAACGCAATTTACCATATAATGGAGCAAGATTGACGGCGTACTACTGTCAGGAATTCAAAAAGGATTTGTTGCCTTATCTGGATTCATCGACCGTTGAACAAAGATTATAAATAGCAGACATTTTGCATTGAAGAATACATCTCTCGCCACTGCTATTGCTAAAACGCTGTCAAAATACTCCCAGAGCTTACTCTTCGTTGAACGCATTCAAAGCTCAAGCACTCGAAGAATCTTCATTTTTGATATTCACTGTTATACCTTCGAGTGTCACTCTCTGGTTCACATTATTGAATCAAGTTTCTTTGTCTTAGAAACCAGAGATTTTACAGTACTCACAAAGTGTATTCATTGTTGTATTTGATTGAGTCTGTAACAAACGAGCTTCTCAAAAAGCCGTTTGAAAACACTAAAGTGTTGTAACCAGCAGCTGTGTCTGCTTGGATAGTTGTTGTGAGATACTAGGAGTTCTCGTAGCTGTGAGTTACGGGATCGGGTGTGTGTAGAAAGGCTACTCTCATCAAAGTCTTCTAGTGAAACCTTCCGAGGAGGAATAAGGGGAGACGTAGGACATTGATGTCCGAACTTCCAGAAACAAATTCTGATCTCTATCTTTTACATTACGCACGATTATATTACTTGTGTTTATTTACTGTTCACAAACCAATCGGCCTTTTTCCGCACAAATATTGTTGGCTGAAAAGTTTGCTCATAACTGAGATACTCTTAAGTTTGTTAATTATGAAATATGATTTTGTAATAAAATATGATTTTGTTGATTAAATTTGTTTTTTGGCAAAATACGATTTTATTATAAAATACGATTTCGTAATTAGAATATGATTTTACGATAAATAATTAGATTATTTAATTATGCATGTTAATTAGATTAATTGCATGATTGGGGTGATCGAGAGCCGTGCCCAATGTGTTAGGTGTATGCAATAGGTTTTATTTGATTTCGGTTTTTAATATTTGATTATCATTTATAGTAGGCCTGTTTGTGGCCCGTTCCCACCCCTTGATAAATGTACCCCTTATCTGTCATAGTAAATTTAAATGTAAATTACTAGATTTAGTGGGAGGACATCCGAAGACGGTGGAGATGACGATCAAAATATTGAAGACCGAAGATCTGTAAAACCGGAAAGCATTGTAATAGGATTGCATTGCATATTGCATTACCCCTAGGATTGGACCCAGGTCCGTGGCTGGCAACCACGGGCCGCATAGCTCTCGCGATCGATCATCCCAATATTACTTTATATATGTTGATATATAGAATAAATGAATCCGCATGTTTGCATGTTTTAAATTAGATTTAAATATGCATGAGACCAAATTTTTCAAAAATAAAATCTCTCGTTTTAAATTTGATTTAAAACTTATATCAAGATAAAAGTTTATTAGATAAACTAAAGGGTATTTAAAATTGTTTAAATTAACCCTACCTTCCATCAACAATGGGTGTACGTCGATGCTACCCGTATACATGGCCCGGCTCATATTATTGAGGGGGTCATGTATGCCGGAAAGCTGTCCACGGCATTGACAATTGTTGTGAGTCGGTTGGAACTCCCTTTAACGTTTGCTCATATTATTGGGGACGTTAAAGGGACCGTCCTTCACGACTCAACATTGATGGGTCAATCTTGACACGTGATAGTAAACGGCGTCATATTATTGGGCCCTTACTGGACGTGAGGTGAATACATGGAGGTTGCACCGGCTGCAATCGGAAACTACCTTTTGGGGATCATGGATGGCTGATATTATTCGGGTCCATGATCGCCTGATTGGGCTCCGTGTACCCACTAAAGAAACCTGTTTTCTCGATTTCATTAGAGGGTGGTGAAATCGTTAAAATATTGGGGGGGTAATTCATAAAACTAAATGACCATGTTTTATGTCTTAGCGTTTATTTTTATATAGTCAGTAATGCATGTCTGTTTTCTTTTCAGTATAACTGCTATAAAAATGGTTTCGATGAAAAATCCACTTGCTGCTATACTGGATAGCAACAGGTTCACTGGTCTTAACTATCAAGACTGGCTCCGCAACCTTAATCTTGTACTGGCTTCGGAGAAGCTTCTCTATACGATAGAGAAGTCGCCTCCGGAGGAAACCCCTGCCAATACCAGCCCTGAGGAGCTGATTACGCTTAACCAATGGCGTGACGACGAGGTTAAGACTCGATGCTATGTGATGGGATCGATGTCCAATGAAATACAACGGCGTTTTTAGAAGACGAAGTATGCTGCTGACATACTTCATCATCTCAAAGAGCTGTACGGGGAGAACTCTCGACATGAGAGGTTCACGGCTGTCAAGGAGCTGATGACGAGTCGCATGCGCTATGGGACTTCGGTCCGCGAGCATGGGTTTCGCATGATTGGGCTCATTTAAAAGCTGTCGGGCCTTGATATCGCACTTCCACATGAGCTGTCTGTGGATTTACTTCTCCTCTCACTACCCGCTGCATTTGACCCCTTTGTGGTCAACTTCAACATGAACAAGCTGGAAGCCACTCTTGAAGAGGTGGTGAACATGCTTGTAGTGTTCGAAGGGACTATAAAGAAGGACAAACCCGTCCTCCTTCTAGGCTCTTCTTCCTCTGCGAAGAAGGGACCCAGACGCAAGAGCAAGAAGCGTTCTGCTCCTGCGAAAGAGGAGAAGTCTGCCAAGAAGCCAAGGCAAGGGCTTCTAAGCCCAACAAGAGCGAGGACGTTTGCCACCACTGCCACAAGTCTGGGCATTGGAGGAGGAACTGCAAGGAGTACCTCGAGCAGTTGCGAATTGCAAAAGGTATGTTCTATATTGAAATAAATATGTCTCTAAATTCAACTTCTTGGGTACTTGATACCGGATGTGGATCTCATATCTGCAATGATTTGCAGGTGATGACAAGAAGTCGACGTCTTAGAGAGGGTGAGACCCACTTGAGACTTGGCAATGGA
>KV013954.1:267096-283360 GCA_001598015.1 Dorcoceras hygrometricum
GCTGCTGGTTTTTACAATGCTTTGAACGTTTTTCGAACTTCTTAGAATAGACAGTTCGTTTACAGACTCGATGAATATATCAATGAAAACACGAATCTAGATACTGTAAATATCTTCTGGTATCAACAATGAATAACCAGAAGATTGACTCGAAGGTCAAGACAGTTCGTTACAGACTCTATCAAATATGACAATGAGAACACGTAGATACTGTAAATATCTTCTGGTATCAACAATGAATAACCAGAAGATTGACTCGAAGGTATTTCAAATGAAGATCAAAACGATAAGTTCTTCGAGTCTTTGAGCTTTTGAAGATATCAACGAAGTGTAAGCTCTGTATAGATTTTGGCAGCGTGACAACAAAGATAATAAGCGAAGTGTCTCTTCTTCAACACCGCTGCTGATATTTATAGGCTTCGACTGCAACCGTCATATTAATTCTCCAAAGGAAAAAGAATCCCGTTTGAATTAGTGCCAAAATCGTACACCATAATTCCTGCTCCACTGCAAGGTCAATTGCTCATCCACAGAACAAATTTGTCTTCTTTCCATTTTTGTGCAAGCATGGAGAAACGGCCTCTGTACACTGTACTATTTACCCAAAATAGTACCTAACTTGTCTCCTTCATTCCAGGCAACTGTACGATCCAACAAATCTTTTCCTTAGAGCAAACGATCGTATTTCAAACACTTTGAGCTTGCTCCTGAAATTACTTTGATAACCAGCACTTACATCCATCGTCGTTGTCAAGAACTTCGACTGGAAAAACGCTTGGAAGAATTCACCTGCTGATATGCATATGCGTTTTTCCATCTGCTGATTCCTTTAATGCGATAAAACGATGTCGTGTCATCTTAATCAAGTGACGCCGTTTTATTGTCTTTGTAAAGCATCTGCTGGTTGAAGTCACTGTAGCTGTCTGCTGATATGATTTAAACAAAACATCTGCTGATATGTCAAAGGAACGCTTCTGCTGAATCAATCAAAACGCTGTCATTCCAACTTAACCAAACGCTGTCGTATCGCAATCTCCAACAAATATACTTAACCAACTGCTGAACTCTTCAAGAAAGTATCTGCTGATTACTTCATCTGCTGATACGAAACTGTGCACTCCAACGACGTCGTTCTAACTTATAAAAACGCTGTCGTTTACCAATCCTTAGCAAAACACGCTGAAACTCAAATCGGTACCTGCTGATCGAGACAACGACATCTGCTGATTGCTCACGAATAAACCAACTGCTGAAAAACCACTGTAGATAGATAAAACGATCTCCTGAAGAGTGCGACAACTGATTGTCCAATATCATCTTGTCTTATTTTTGTTATCACCAAAACTTATTTATATTGTCCTAACACACTCCGAACAGGAGATTCCCCCAATGGACTTTTACGTCAAAAGTGATTGCCGTCATTAATAAGAATCGATCTCGAGTCACCGAATCAAATGACCCGGCTTTAACGAAAAGAGACTTCGCTAAAATATCACTTATGAGACGGTATTGCATCTTTATTTCCTTTTTCAGGTCACAAAATGCTAACCTCCTTTTCAGATACAGATAAAAGACTTTGCGCGTCAGATAAGAGATTCCTGGGAACCTCCGATAGGTCTGTCAGCCCCTCCGTTGGTAACCCAAACGTCGCAGCAAAAAATGATTCACTGATCTCAACAGCTATTCCACCAATGGTACTAACAACCATGCCGTATCTCACGGAACCATTTGCAAAGAACTCGGTAAGAGCATTTTCATGGAAGATAGCGGGACATCCCAAGAACTCCTTTAATCCCGTCGTTATCAGAGATTCAAACATCTGTACTATTTCAGCGTCATCAAAGCTCTACGGCTGATCAAGGAGGATGCTATTTCCGGTAAATGAAAGTATTAGAGTACCTGCAATGTATTTGAGAGAGAGAATACGAGAGAATACGAGTGTACGAAAACGCAAATGAAGCAAGGTAAAAGAAGATAAACAGTAAGCGCGTAATATATATAAGGAATACGAAAAGTTTCAGAATAGGGAACGATGTAGATGTGACTGCTGGAATGATGACAAAGACACGTGTCAATCATCCAGTATACCAGCATCATCAAAGTGAAAAACAGAGTCGAAATCAATGTGGTGGCTACGATTGATTAAGGAGGATGCCATTTCCGATGAATGAGAAGGTGTTATAGTACCTGCAATGTATTTGAGAGAAAGAATACAAGAGAATACGAGAATGCAAATGAAGCGAAGCAAGGTAAGATAAACAGTAAGCGCGTAATATATATAAGGAATACGAAAAGTTTCAGAATAGGGAACGATGTAGATGAGATGTGTGGAATGATGACAAAGACACGTGTCAATCATCCAGTGGCGCGTACTATTTTGGGAAAAGATTTTCAAAATATTTCAACCGTACGGAGTAAAAGATTTTGCAATATATTTTAAGCAAGCAGAATATTTTTCAAAGAATATTTGCAAAATACATATTTCAATCGTAGAAACGCGCGCCAAAAAGAAATAAGTCACAACTGCTGCGACTGGTTTTATAACCTTGCAGCTGTTATTTCAATATATCGCTAGGTAAGAAAGATCTGGTCACACATAAGTATCAACTGTATATATGCAACATCTGAGTGTCCAGACGCAACATATTCAAGATGACGTCACACTTACAATCAGACCTTGGTTCCCCCTGCGACTGGTACATACCTTGAGACTGGTGCTCTGCAACTGGTATATTGCGACTGGTATACCAGTCGACTGGTACTCTCCAACGCAAGTTGTCCCCTAGACTGGAGGCTACTGTTCCCCCTGAACAAGATAACTGCAGCTGAAGTAGACAATGGCTTTCAACCTGCAACTGTTAGTGCACATAAAATCAAGGCAATTCAAGAAGACCTAAGATGTTTCTAAAATAGAAAACTTAGCGTCTGGCAGAGGTTTTGTGAAGATGTCAGCAACTTTTTGCTCCGTCGACACGTACTCCAACCGGACGTCCTTCTTTAGTACGTGGTCTCTTATAAAGTGATGCCTGATATCGATGTGCTTGGTTCGTGAGTGCAGTACGGGGTTCTAGGTGATTGCAATTGCACTTGTGTTGTCACAGAGAATAGGAGCTTCAGAAGCATCAATGCCATAATCCTTCAATTGATGTTGAATCCAGAGGATTTGTGCGCAACAACTACCAGCAGCAAGATATTCCGCCTCAGCAGTTGACGTGGCAATTGACGTCTGCTTCTTACTAAACCAAGAGATCTATCGATCCCCTAAAAATTGACATGTTCCACTTGTGCTCTTGCGATCAATCCTGCAACCTGCATAATCTGCATCACTGTACCCGATTAGTTGAAAATCGGAGTCTTTGGGATACCAAAGACCCACGTTAGGAGTACCCTTCAAATATTTCAATATTCGCTTTACAGCAATGTAATACGATTGCTTTGGATCTGCTTGAAATCTAGCACACATACAGACAGCAAACATGATGGCTGGTCTGCTAGTAGTTAATTATAGCAAAGAGCCTATTATACCACAATAAAGAGATACCTCAATGGCAGATCCAGCTTCATCTTTATCGAGTTTGATTGTTGAGCTCATCGGGGTTGCTGCTGCTGAACTGTTTTCCATTCGAAATTTCTTCAGCAATTCTTTTGTGTATTTCGCCTGGTTAATGAAAATTCCATTTTCCAGCTGGCGAACTTGTAAGCCTAAGAAGAATGTCAGCTCCCCCATCATGCTCATCTCAAATTTGTCCTGCATTAATTTAGAAACCTTCTTGCACAGTTTGGGGTTAGTTGACCCAAAGATGATATCATCAACATATATTTGAACAAGAAAGACGTGATTCTCCTTAGCAAATTTAAACAACGTCTTATCTACTGTGCCTATTGTGAATTGATGCTCAAGCAGGAACTTACTTTATATGCAGCATATGCAAGGAACATTCTAATGGCTTCTAATCTAGCTACTGGTGCAAAAGTCTCATCAAAATCTTTCCCTTCCATCTGCCTAAAGCCTTGCGCTACCAGCCTAGCTTTGTTTCTAGTTACTATGCCATCTTCATTCAGTTTATTCTAAAGAACAAACGAGTACCTATGACTGAATGATTTTTGGGTCTAGGTACAAGTTGCCAAACATTATTACGCTTAAACTGGTTTAATTCTTCCTGCATAGCTTCTATCCAGCTTGAGTCTGCTAAAGCTTCATCTATTTGTTTTGGTTCTATATGAGAGACGAATGCAGAATCAAAAAGATCGTGAGATAGCTGGCCTCTAGTGCGAACAGGGGATTCGAAATTACCTATGACTTGCTCAGGTGGATGATTTCTATTCCACCGAAGATCATGTCCAATGGGATTTGTTCTTTGTTGTTCCCCCTGTGTTGCTGGATGAGTCGCAGCTACTGGATCAGCAGACGCCATTAGATGAGAAGAATCTCTAGCTCGTGTGTCTGCTTCCAGCTGGTAGGAAGTTCCTGCTGCTGCTTGACCAGCAGGTTGTCTAGATGTGCTTCCTGCTGGTTCACCAGCTGGTGGACTTGATATCAGCTGTAGTGGACTCGCGACTGCTTCCAGCTGATGGGAGGTTCTTGCTGCTGGTACATTAGCAGGTGGACTTGATGTGCTAGCGGCTGATTGACCAGCAGGAGACACCAATTGATACTTTCTTGTGACTGGTTGTCCAGCAGGTGAACTTGATGATATTTGGGAATTGCTTGCTGCTGGTTGGCCAGTCGATGGTTGAGCGTCGTCTGATTGTATATGATCTTGATTCTTCGACGCTTCTCCTCCAGCAGCTGGTGCATTTGTAGTTTGATCCTGCGACTGATCCACGTTAGTTAAATCAATAACAACTGGATTACCTGTTGGATCTTGTTGAATATTGGTGTGCGTTGTGACCACTGCTGGTTATTCCCCCTCAGCTGATTCTCTTTGTGCCATGTCATCGTCTGATTCTTCAAGACTTGTTGATTCCAGACGTGAACACAAATCGTGTAAGCTTGCAGCTGAATTTGATTTGAAGCTAGTTTCATCGAAAATCACATGTGTGGATTCCTCAACTGTTAGACTTTGGTTGTTGAAAACTCTGTATGCTTTGCTCACTGCTGAATAGCCTAAGAATATTCCTACATCAGAGATTTTGGTTCAAACGCTGTTAGATGCCTTTTGCCATTGTTATGTACGAAGCACTTGCATCCAAATACCCTGAAATAAGAAATATCAGGTTTCTTGCCAGTCCAGATCTCATAGGGTGTTTTATCATGCATCCTATTTATCATTGATCTGTTCTGAGTATAGCATGCTGTATTAACTGCTTCTGCCCAGAATTTTTGCGAAATGCCTGAATAAGCAATCATAGATCTAGCAGCTTCTTTTAAAGTGCGGTTTCTCCTCTCAGCTAAACCATTTTGCTGAGGAGTTATAGCTGCTGAAAGCTCATTCTTTATTCCAATGTCATCCAGATAAGAAGATAATTTTTGATTTAAAAACTCTGTTCCTCGATCACTTCTTATCCGGTTGACTGTACAAGATTTGTCATTTTGTAAACGTTTTAAAAGCCTAATCAACTGGTCAGCGGTATCTGATTTTGCTTTTAAAAACACCACCCAAGTATATTTGGAAAAATCATCAATGACAACTAGGGTGTAGTTCATTCCCCCTAAGCTGGTTATAGAAACAGGACCAAAGAGATCCATATGCAAAAGCTCTAAGATTCGGGAAGAACGTTTACCGCCTTTGGTTTTGAAAGTAGATTTAATTTGTTTTCCCAGTTGACAAGCTGCACAAATCTTGTCTTTAGAAAAGGAGATTTTTGGCAGACCAGAAACCATATCATGCGCACTCAATTTAGCAATTGTTTTGAAATGCAGATGATTCATTCGCTGGTGCCACAACCAGCTCTTGGAAAAGCCAGCTGCAAGACACAAGTGTTCAGACTTCACTTGCTCTGACCAGTTGATAACGTAGGTGTTCCCAAAACTCTTACCCACCAACACGGTTAGACCAGTTGAGTTCTGAACTGTGCACGTGTGTTGTTGAAAATTGACAAGGAAACCTTTGTCACAAAGCTGACTGATACTTATCAGATTGTAACGCAAGTTATCAACAACTAAAATATCAGAAATAGAGATATTACCATGGGTAAGCTTACCCTTACCCACAGTGTTACCGTAGGCATTGTCTCCAAAGACTATTTTTGCTCCATTGTGAGGAACAACGTCTGTTAATATCTTGGGATTTCCAGTCATGTGTCTCGCACATCCACTGTCTAAGTACCAGATTGTTGATGCATCGGCTACTGCTTTGTACCTGTAACCCTGCAATCATACAAACCAAATTTTGGTACCCAATTTTACTTGGGTCCTGATTGGATTACCCCTTTCGGGACCCAGATTTGAACAATCCTCACGGTTTTTCCAGTTCTAGGATCCACGAAAGTGTGTGCAAAATCACGTGCTGGTCTTTTGAATTTTGATTTGATATTTTGACCATATGGATTCCTTCTCGGCTGGTTTCTTGTCCATTCAGATTTTGCCTTCATCGAATAATGCCTCGGCTGGTTGGGAACAAAGAATTTTGGACCAGCTTTCACTTTGTCCTTGTTCAGCTTGTTCTTTAGCCAGCCTGGCTTTGAACTCTCAGGCCTTTGATAGCCAACACCGACTTTGCCTTTTCCTTTACGATCCGGCTGAGAAGTATCCTTGTCATTATATCGCATCGATTCAAGGCAATCATGTATCATACCAGCGCTGAAAAAGATCCTTTTATTGAGCTTGTCATGCACCGGCTGTGATTGAGTACTGGTTTCTCCATAGCTGCTATCACAATTGAAACTCACACCAGTTTTATCATTTAATGGTTTTTGGCTTTCATACAGCTTGAAGATAGAACGATTAGACTTGTTCCAGGAGCTCATTTCTTCAGTTAATTTATCGACTTCAGCCTTGAGCTCGCTGGCTTAATTTCTCAATAAATCATTCTCTATCTTCAGCCTACTCAACTTAGTCTTTAAGCTGTCAGTATCTTCAAGCTCATCAGAACTTGATTCAGCTGAACTGTTTTTCAGACTTGCGTTTTCAGCTTTGATTTCCTCGAATGTGTGAGATAGAGTCATGTACTCATGGACCATATCATTCAGTGCCTGAACTAGATCCTCACGTGTAAATTCAGTATTAGCAAAGTCGAATACCTCATCATCTTCTGCATGGTCAGCCATCATGCAGTGAACTTCCTCCTGTTCACTGTCACTTGAGGAGGATGATTCTGAATCACTATCTTGCCCAGCTTTTTGTGCTTTCTTCGGCCATCAGCACTTTGCGATCCTGCTTCCTACTGAATCTTTTGTTGCTGTTGGTCCTCATCCGTCTGTCCTTTGATCGATCCTTGGATCTCTCGGCAGATCTGTCCTTGGACTTTTCTTTGGATCTATCAACAGCTCTATCTTCATCATCCTCATTTCTTTTGTATCTCTCATTCTTCTTGTCGTCGTGTCTATATCTGTCATCCTTTCTGGGTCTGTTGCATTCAGCAGCGAAATGACCTGGACGATCACAGTTATAGCATTTCAACTCAGAAGATACATTATCAGATCTGTTAAAACTATTATAAGGAGAGGAAGGGTGAAAAGATTTTCTCATGAATTTCCCAAACTTCTTTGCGAAGAGGGACATAACATCGTCTCTGAGCTGGTCAGGAGACTTGCTGGTGCTGGGAGAGCACGGTTCAGCAGTTGTAGCAGCAAGAGCTTTTGTTGGCTGGGAGTTTGATGGACCAGCTTCTGATCTTGTTTCCAGTTCGAACTCATATGCTTTGAGGTTGGCAAACAGATCGTGAAGCTCCAACTTGTTTAGATCCTTGGACTCTCGCATTGCCATTGTATTTACATCCCATTCCTTTGGCAGTGCCCTCATCACTTTCAGCGCCAGTTCACGGTTGCTGTATTCTTTGCAAAGACTATTCAGCTCGATCACAACAGCACTGAAACGCTCGTCAAACTCCGCCATAGTCTCCCCATCTTTCATTTTGATGGATTCATATTTCTGCTGCGCCACGGTCAGCTTGTTCTCCTTGGTCTCATCATTTCCCTCGCAAATCTGGGTTAGCTTTTCCCAGATTTCTTTTGCTGTTGGGTAGTTCTTGACTTTGCTAAACATATTTTTGTCTTTGTCCAGTGTCTTGAACAATATATCTTTTGCCACGTTGTCCAGATTAGCCTTTTTCTTATCTTCATTGGTGTACTCATGTCTGGCTTTCGAAAGATACTGAGGCTCGCCACTTGTTACGGCAACATCAAGATTAGGCTTCATGATTTTCAACGGTCCTTCTGTGATGATATACCACATGTCATAATCCATGGCCGCCAGATGTGCTTGCATCCTAATCTTCCAGTCGTCGTACTCTTCCCTTGAAAACAAAGGAATTTTGTTGTGTGAGATAGACATGTTCATATATAAAGAAGCACGAAACAATGACTGTTCAATAACTGAGATAACCCGATCTGATACCACTTGATGGTCCCAGAAATAGGATCACTAAGTAAATAGGAGTTCAGAAGGGGGGGGGGTTGAATGAACTCCTTCGATTTTTGTATTTTCGAAAACTCTTTTAAAATGTTTTGCGAGCTTCTTGCTTAACTTAAGTCCGAGTTACCAAACTTAAGAATATCTCAGTTATGAGCAAACTTTTCAGCCAACAATATTTGTGTGGAAAAAGGCCGATTGGTTTGTGAACAGTAAATAAACACAAGTAATATAATCGTACGTAATGTAAAAGAGAGAGTTCAGGATTTTTTTCTGGAAGTTCGGACTTCAATGTCCTACGTCTCCCCTTTTTCCTCCTCGGAAGGTATCACTAGAAGACTTTTATGAGAGTAGTCCTTCTACAAACACCCGATCCCGTAACCCGCAGCTACGAGAACTCCTAGTATCTCACAACAACTATCCAAGCAGACACAGCTACTGGTTAAACCACTTTAGTGTTTTCAAACGGCTTTTTGAGAAGTCCGTTTGTTACAGACTCAATCAAATACAACAATGGATACACGTATATGAGACTGTAAAAATCTTCTGGTTTCAACAATGAAACTCGATTACAGCAATGTAACCAGAAGATTGACTCGAAGGTATTTCAATGAAGATCAACTGTTAGGTTCTTCGAGTATTTGAGCTTTTGAATATTTCAACAAGTAGATAGCTCTGGGAGTATTTTGACAGCGTTTCAGTAATAGCAATAGCGAGAGATGTGTCTTCAATTCAAAAAGTCTGCTATTTATAATCTTCGTTCAACGGTCGATGAATCCAGATAAGGCAACAAATCCTTTTTGAATTCCTGACAGTAGTACGCCGTCAATCCTGCTCCACTACAAGGTAAATTGCGTTATATCAGGGATACGGGAATTATTTCCATATATGAGCAATCCCGTTGTAAAGACCTCTGTCAATGTGTACTATTCATCCAAACATAGTACCAATATTGTCCCCTTAATTCCAGGCAATATGTACAATTCTGTTATGCCATTGATCTTTTCCAATTGAGTATACGATCAATATTTGAACCAATTTGAGCTTGCGCGTGAAATTACTTTGATAGCCAGATCCAATTTCCTTCAACGTGGTTTCAAATACTTGTATGCGTCGACTGGTTTTCCACGTGATTTTCCAGTGCCTGGTTCTTTATATGATCCAACGACTTGTTGAATAAAGCCCTGTAGCTCTCGTCTGTATATAGCACCACTGTAGCTTGCGTCTGGTTTAAAAACGGTGTCGCTATAACTAATTTAAACGTTGTCGTTTGCACATGCTACTATTTGAACCTTGCGTCTGGATTACCAATATTATCTTGCGACTGGTTATTTAAAACGCTGACGTTTTAACTAATCCATACGACATCGTTTGTTAAACTCTCGACTGGATATATACTTCACTGTTGCTGCGTCTGAATACAAACAACTGTTCACTACGTCTGGATACAAACAATGATCCTGTCGACTGGTTCCTCCTTACCTATTGTCAACACCAGATTTGACTTGTTCTATTTTGTTATCACCAAAACTATAAATTTTATCCTAACATCAATCAATCTGTCAATCAGGCTGAAGATGTATGCATGTATGCCAAGAATTCTTATCAGATTCCTACATGCATAATTTACACAAAACAGAGCATAGAATCAATCAATTTATCAAGTCTGTTTCACGTAGACACATTACAGAAATTCAATCAGATTTCATAACATGAGATATAGCCATGTCCACGCTCAAAGCTGAATTAGGGCTGCTCAATTCGTACCTCTCTGTCTCAACTACCTTAACAGATTCCTCAAATGCACAGAAGAAACTCAGCCTGCACAACAGCTTCCTTCTGGCCTCGAAATCTACGACAAAAAGCTACTGAAATCTCAAATCCAAAAGCTCAAAAGAACTGGAGACAACTTCTGCTCAACGGTAGAGAAAATCTCACGAGCACGCAGATCCTTCGGGATCCCTCAACTCGTTGCCTCTAGCTTTCTAGCTGGTATCAATCGAAAGAACTAGTCTCAGGGAGTTCAGCGCTACCTAAACCGTCGAAAACAAAGACTGGATTCGGCAGAAATCTAGGGAAGAAATGTTCGAATGAACAGTGTCGATCGAGGGTTTCAACAGAGAAGAGGATAAGAAATATCGGGTGGAAAATGTTCTAAGTGTTGCTCAACACTTGTATTTAAAATCCTCAACTCAATCTCTTTCGAATAAGACAACTCCCGACTAAAACAGATTCCTGCATCAAAACATAGCGCCAAGCAGATTCCTTAAACTAACGCTTAAAATCCATCCGATTCCAACGTTAACGCTAACTCTCACGCAATAAGTCAAAACGACACCGTACACGAGACATCTGAAATGCACCAACGATAACATAAATCAGATCCCTCCGCTAGCACAAGTTGAATCACGCTAAGCGCTAACTAATCAAAACGACATCGTATCAAGGTTCTCGCCAAATCAAGCAAAATGACGTCGCGTCTCTCAAAACAAACCTCTCTCCAATAAACAACGCTAACGCTCATCGTTGATCAATACCACAACCAGCATTCAACTCTATCATGTTGACCAACACGTGTCGCCCTCTCACGCACATGCGCTAACGCTATCAGATTCCTCTTCCAATGAGACATCTGAACTGCGAAACGACGGCGTAGCGCTTCTAACGCTAAACGCTACTATCATATCTCTCTCTCCCTGGCAGATCTCTCTCTCCACCAGACTTTACCAAAACAAAAGCGTTTCACCAAGAGTTCGCGGCAACTCACGCAATTGCTCGGGGACATCAGATTTCACCCTAAACGACATCATTTCAATTCTAAACGTTAGGGAATCAGATTTCTAACTAAAGTTCACCAAATCAACTCCAATTCTCGCACAGATTTCACCCGATAAATCCTGCGACTAGAAATCTTAAATGTTCTATAAGAGATCTGAAATTCTCAAATCAGATTTCACCAAAAATTCGAAATTCTAAAATCTGAAAATTCAAAAAATTCTAAATTCAAATTTCTCAATCCTCAAAGGTCCTTTGGCTTATCGACTGTTGTTTCCGCCAAATCTGCCTTCCTTACATGATGTTTTTCATGTGTCTATGTTGAGGAAGTATGAGCCAGATCCGCCGCATGTGTTGAGAACTGACGAGGTGGAGCTAGATCGGACTTTGAGTTATGTCGAATATCCTTGCAGATCTTGGACAGAAAAGAGAAACAGTTGAGGAATAAGACCATTCCTTTGTTAATGGTCCATTGGAGCATACATGGTAGAGACGAAGCTACTTGGGAGCTGGAAGAGAAAATGCAACGAGAGTGGCCACATCTGTTTGAGTAGATGTCGCATTTGTTTCTAGTAGATGGTTTTGATTGTGTGGTTTGTTCCAGTTGTCTTAAACTCTTGGTTGGTAGACTCCTGTGGTCTGTTAGAGATTGTTGAGTGTTATGAGCATAGCGTGAATATTCAGTTCTAGAGTGGCTGTTTGATTTTGAGGACGAAATCTTGTCTTAGTGGGGGAGGAATGTGAGACCCTAAAGTTTAATGGATTAATTGAGTAAATTAACCGGGTATGACATAGACCAGATTTGGCTTGAACAGATCGGGGATGAGCCAGATTTGAGCTGGTATGCTTGATAAATCTATCGGGTCGGTATTGGTGCTTAGAGCAGTTCTGGAAAGTTAGAGATTCGGCGGAATAGGAATCACACTTGGGCATTGGTCAACGAGGGTCAATCTTGTTCAGATCCTGTAATCAGATCTGATAGTCACTATCATTCTTGGAGCGTAGGTGGCATATATCGCGCGGGTAGCTAACGTTTGGCTAAGATCTAGAGTTGAGTATGTGCGTGTAGTTAGTGGTGCATGGTCAGATCCGGTTCTTAGCCCAGTTTGTCTTGTTGGGTAGACCGGTGCGGTCCAGTGGCTTTCACATTTGATTAAGTTTTGGGAGTCAGATCTGAGTGTCGTAGTTAGGAGCGGTGCGACGCCGTTTAGTGATTCGGACTTGGCTAGCGGGATAACGCGTCCTAGTAAGAGAGCGGTCTTTGGGGCTATGTCGTTTGGATAAGTTCCAAATCTGTTTAGCGTAAGGTCCAGATCTGTAGTGTTAATCAGATCTGAGTTTGGGATCAGTTTTGGATCTTAAGTTGTTGGCGGCTGTTGTCTAACAGATTTAGGAGACTTAAGTATATATTCAGGACTTTGACTTCGGTCTTGCCATTATCTCTTTCCGACACTTAGAAATATTATTGTAACCTTACCCTGTCGTGATACCCTAGCTACTGTTCACCGAACCTTATCTTCTCCGACTGCCGACGGTAGACAGCTCCGACGGAAGCAAGAGTGGTAGCGCTGGACTCCTCTTGCCGAGACCTTTCTTCCTATACATCTTTTGGAGACTTTGGAGGAGCTGGAGGTGGATCGCTAAGACATATCCCTTTTGTAGTCTGTTAGCATAAGTGTCGGATTAGTTCTGCCGTTTAGGTAGCTTGTTGTCTATGTGTTAATTCTACCCTTGCGCTCTTTTTTGGACGAAGCTGGTTGACCTCTAGCTCCCATTGGTGGGTTCTGTTCTTTGCATCCCTGAGTTAGCGTTGTTATTTGACTTAACAGGTTTTAGATTTGGTTGCTGGGACTTCGTTTGTGGTAGTTATAGCTCAGAACTGAGGAACGAATGTGAGCTTGTGATGGTCCCAAAAATAGGAACAAAACAAGTACAGGAGTTCAGAAGGGGGGGTTGAATGAACTCCTTCGATTTTAAACTTTTCAAATTCTTTTCAAAAACGCTTTACACGCGCTGCTTATCTCAGTTAAATGCAAATCTCTCGGCTAACTAAAAAGTGCGGAATGAAGCCGATTAATTTGTGAACAGTAAGCTATAAATAAATAAGTGCGTAAATGTAGAGAGTACGGTCAAGAGTTTGTTTCTGGAAGTTCGGATATTAATATCCTACGTCTTATTCAGGAAGGATACACTAGAAGATTTGATGTACACAGTCCTTCTGCAGACACCCGATCACACAAGCCTCACTTGTATGAACTCCTAGTATCTCCACAACAATCCACGCAGACGCAGCTGCTGGTTTACAACACTTTGTAGTATTTTCAAACGGCTTTTGAGAGCACGTTTGTTACAGACTCAATAATGATAACAACAATGAATACACAGTATTTTGAGTGCTGTAAAATCTTCTGATTTCAACAAAGAAACACGATTACAAAGATGTAACCAGAAGATATACTTGAAGATTTATCTATGAATAGCAATGGTTATGTTCTTCAGGTCTTTGAGCTTTGAGAATGCTTCAATAACGAATAGCTCGACAATTCAATTTGGCAGAGTTTTTGCAATAGCGAGAGCGAAGGATTATCTTCAAATCAAAACTGCTGGTATTTATAGTCTTCGCTCAACGGTCACTTTCATCTGTTAAGGAAACAAAATCCTTTTTGAAATTCTGATAATTCATAACCGTATTATCTGATCCACTACAAGGTAAATTGCACACTGTCAGAGTTAATTTGTCGATTTCCATATCTGTGCAATAACCATATAACAACCTCTGTAAATATGTACTATTTATCAAGAATAGTACCGACGTTGTCTCCTAAATTCCAGGCAATTTGTACGATTCTGTTAATCTTTTCCAATTTGAGTAAACAATCGTATTTGAATTTCTTTATCTCTTGCGCCTGAAATTTCTTCATCCTTGTTTAAAATCTTGCGTTTGTAAGTCGCTTGAAAGCATGCAACGACTGGTTTTCTTTAACTCGTGCGTTATTCCAGCGACTGGATTCACAAAATACTGTAGCTCTCGACTGGTTCCAGTACGCTGTCGTTTCAACATATTCAAACGACACCGTTTCCAATATACCCCCGACTGGTTAAAAAATACTGTAGCTCTCATCTGGATGTACAAACCACTGTAGCTCTCGACTGGTTTTGAAAGCCATCGACTGATTTCAATACGCCGTCGTTCCAACTTATTTAAACGTTGTCGTTTTGCAATCGATACCATTTGAATTCTTGCGTCTGATCATATGAAGCATTTTATCTTGCATCTGATTACATAGCTTGCGTTTGGTTGTAACCATCAACTGGTTATACTTCACTGTAACTTGCGACTGATTCGATACCAAAGATTAATTCACTGTAGCCCTCGACTGATTTACTGTAGCTGGCGATTGGAAAACCCAACAACTAAAATCCAACTATCGAAATCCTGTAAGATCATCGTCTGAGTAAACCTATCGTCTGGATTCTCAAATAATGTTATCAACGTCTGAAATGTTAGAGTAGATGCCCAACTAGCCAACATGTGGCGTGTGGGTTTTATAGACTCTTGTACAAACAATCTTTATATATGATATTCGCATTTATTTATATGGCATTCTTTACTTTCATTATGTGTGTAATGATATACAATTGCATTGAGTAAAGACCTAGAATGCACTAAAGCGTATGTTAGATGTGATAGTGGGTATGACAGCTATCATGAAACACATCTAATAGTCGCTGTGTATTCTGAACATGTTCCTAGTCGATTGGGCCGTCAAAATGAGGATAAGGCCGCCCGAGTTCGAGACTAGTATCTGCGATGCGAATTACCATGTTTCATTGGTAGGGAACATTGTGATGTTCTGAGCATGCAGATAGATAGTGACCTGGTGATCTATCGAACTACCCTCGTTCGGACTTTCCAAGTGGTTACCATTTGTCAAGTGGATAAGTCCGAGGTCTTGGTTGTACTGATTAGTCCTCACGACTCGAAACGTAATTGAGACTCTACATGATAGGTGTCTCACTTTGACCCGTTTGCCGACTCACTTGGGGTCATAAGGCGTCGGGATTGGGTGAGACCCCGATGCATGTAGGAGTCGATGCATCGTTGTCGAGCTTTACCATGATCCGTTGGGCAAGTCCGGAATTGTGATTCCGGAGCCACAATGGTTGTGGGCCCACGGCTAGCTGTATCCCTGAACCATTTAGGGTCACACAAGTACTAGATTCGAGATTCCTGCACGGATACTCAGCTCAATGTGTTGAGCACGAGAAGAGGATTTCGGGAAGTGCGACTTCCTAAAAGTCAACAGGGGTCAAACCGAGGTTTCCCGCTGTTGAGGGGCAAAACGGTCTTTTTGCACTGCGGTTCTGAAAAATGGTTTTTCAGATCATATTATTCAGTTTTGGAAACTGAGTCGATCGGTCCAATCTGATCGGCGATCGGAGTTACGATGAAGTCTCGGTGGTGGAGATGAACTGAATGTTCATTGTTGGAACGGGCCCGTTGGGCCGGTCCAAGTCCAACACTCTATTTAATTGTGATTAAGAGACTTAATTTAAAACACTTGTGTCATAACTCTCCACAATTGACCTAACCCTAGCACATAAAAGCCGCCCCTCCTCTCCTCTCCAAGCGCCGCCGCCGCCTCCCGCCGTGCGCAGCCGCCGCCGCCGCCCGTTGTCGTCGGAAATTCGTTTCCGGCCAACTCGACGAGGAGAATCCATTCGTGCTGATCTCGTCAGCGTTTCTAGTACAGCCTGACGAAGGAGTCTCGGTTCTGGTCGTGGACCGGATTGGCGATAATCTACCGCAATCTACCGAGAAGAGCCGGATTCTTGTAATACCGGTTGGAGCCAGGCACAAGTGCCAACAAGGTAATCCTCTTAAACATCCCATGAATGTCGTAGTTAGTTTATGAATTTTTCGTATTGATCGTCTACCGGCTTTCATTCTATTGTTCTTCCGCTGCATCGCCGGGG
>KV013955.1:0-31635 GCA_001598015.1 Dorcoceras hygrometricum
TATTGTGAATACATACTATCAAACTTGAGTTTCATATGCATAATAGATTTATATTTCCAAATTTTTATTAGACTTTTAACCCTTTTAAACTCTATTTTCGATCCTACCAAACTTGAATATTTAATATTTTATGATTACAAATTTGAATAATCAAATCGATAAATAAAGCATCTTGAATCCCAAATCATGCAATTTATAGATAAAAACAAGTATTTATCATATTGCATGATAACTATCTTGACCATATGAGCAATATATAGTGTGTATTTACAAATTTTTAGTACTCAAATGATCGAATAAAGTATCTATATATATATAAATGGATAAAATCATAAAAACACTTTTATATGGAGTAAAACTAAATGTCAGATGTCATCAGATATAAATTCTAAAATATATATTACATAGAAACCGAATTCTAATTCAAGGATCGAAACAAGGATTGACAATATAATATGCATGCGCTCTTTGTTAGTTTTATGACTATGAGTTTTATTTAATTTTCTTTATACGTTAAATAGTTTAAGTAAATCAAAGCATTATATTTTAAAACAATTTTCTGATTAGCGACCACCGAAAAATAAGAAACAAACCCTTCCTATATTTCAAATATACGACTGTATATAGATTATAGATGCCGAAGGTCGAAAAACTGGTCGCTATTCTCGTGGAGATTGATGAATGAAAGAAATTAATTTCACACCATACAGCCATTGCTTGTTAATTCGAACCCAATAAATCAATTCAATCAAACTTGGGTTGTGCTTTTTTAGTTAACGTTTGTCAAAAAGTCGAGAACTGATTAAAAACCCTAATATAAACTATCGATCAGAGTGAAGGTGTTGGGGTAACACGAAACGCACTTCCTATGGATATATTTCATATATTTTTATCTCAATAATAAAATGCCTTATGTAATATGTATATCCAATATAGTAGATGACCAAGCAATTTAAGTTTTTGGTTACCTCATTCTAGTCGAGTGGTGGTCCTAGTTAAAATTTGGCTCGTGGCAAAGGTTATATATATCTATATATATATATAGGCATGATGTTGTGGGCGCCTGTTATGGGCATCTGCGTGGGTGCCTGGAGATGCTCAGCCGAACATCTTAGCAGTTTCATAAGATGTTCGGCTGAGCATCTCCAGGGTTCAATCATATGAGGAAAGCTTGTTGTCTCTTAAAAGCACGTCACTTCAACTGCTGCCAGGCCAAATCCCACTACTTTCCACCACTCACCACTTCCTTATCATACCAATTAGAGCAATGTTACTTGTTGCAATTACAAGTTTTTGTTATTTTATATTCCTCTATATTCAATTTTAGTAATGATATTATCAGTATATAGTATCATGTAAACACTTCTGATAAAAATATCGATTCTTACGTTTTGATGTGAACTATCATACTTGTAACATGGATCGAAAACATTATCATATCAATCTATCTCGTCATAGGCTTTGAGACTCTGGAAAAGTTCATACATGACCTAATGATTTCATAAAGATTATACAAGTTCACGACATACTCCGACACAATTTCAATCTAAATTTACACAAAGACTTATTCATGGGATTATTGTAAGTTGATTTACAAATAATCTTTTTTCGAAAATAATAAATATTTAGAACGCATTAAATAACTGAATCTCCGAGTACGAGGCAAAATAGCAGTTGCATCGAAGATGTAAAACCTCGTCCTTTTCTTACCATCTGCCCACAGTCAATCAGTCGCCAGAGATGGTCTTTCTTGTTTATTGTTACTATTGCACTTGCAAACACCAAGATTTTCACTCCATCCAAGATTTATTTATTTATTTATCTGTCCACAATATAAGAAGATACCTTGCTCTATGCCCACTCAATAATAATTGATTTTTGCTCCCGTTTCAGTGATTTCACGTTTCGTCTTTTTCAACTTTCCCGCTCTCTGCCACTCTTTTTCTCTTTCTCAGTAAAGTGCAAAGTTCTTTCTTGCTCAAGGATCACTTGTGCTTTTTTTGGTTTACCTATTTGTTTTGGAGATTAATGGGATTCTGCTGCTCTGATTCTTGAAGGGAATTTGTTTTGTTTTTGTTTTACATGCATTTGTTGCAGTATATAGGAGGGGATGAACGGAAGAGTTGGTACCATCGTTAACTCCAAGAATTCGCCTTTGTTTCCTCAAAATGTGAGTTTTGTGTTCATCTATTACAGTGTTGAAGTTTCTATCCTCTCTCGTGTTGATGGGAACTGCGTGTGTTGATTACTGATCTTGGGTGATTTGTTTTATCTTCAAGAATCCATTTTGTTTTCTTCAAGAAATTGTTCAGTAAGTTGATGAATCCGAATCTTGGTAGGGGAAGAAAAAGGAAATGGATGGAGGCAAATTGCAGAAAGCGGATAAAACCAGGGCGAATCGGCGCCGGTCAGCAAGGGAAAGGAAACTGGCCTTATTAGAAGATGTAAGTATACTCTATTCTCACAATGAAAGCTGAAACTTGGTTGAGATTCAACCATATTATTTTCTCTGTTTTGATAATTTTGGTTCAATATGACAGGTTGATAATCTAAAGAAGAAGCTGAGACATGAAGAGAATGTACACAGAGCTTTAGAGAGAGCTTTCAATAGACCTTTAGGAGCTCTGCCTCGTCTTCCTCCCTATCTCCCACAATATGTAATCACATTTACAGTTCTTGTTAGAAATAGAGTCGAGATTCTGATTAACGTTGTGATCATGATCATTTGATCTTTGTCGTGCTTCGGCTGGTTATATTTTCTTGGAATTCCTAGATGAATTGGTTATATGAGAGACTTTGATGTTTGGTGCATTATATTTCAGACACTCGAGCTTCTAGCCGAGGTGGCTGTGTTAGAAGAGGAGGTGGTTCGGCTGGAAGAACAAGTGGTGAATTTCAGACAAGGCCTATATCAAGAAACTGTCTGCCTGTCCTCCAAAAAGAAAGCAGATGATCTGAGATTATCTTCAGGCAAAAGGCACTCAAGATCCTTGTCACAAAGTGAAGCTAACTTGGGATCAATCGTCGCACAACCTGTTCCTCGTCTTTCAAGGAGTTCTACAACTAGAAAATCCCATCGTCTCATTGATATTGCCAGTTCTTACTCTGAGATAACAAATGGGAAACCACTCCAGAACATACCAGCTTTGAATATAGATGATAGATTCGTTAAAGAGAATGGATCGTCGCCAGATAAGAAATCTATGGTTATAGGCAACCCTGTGAAGAGGCAACAAAAGACTGACTCGATAAACAGTGTGAATTCCCTTAAGATGCAGGTATTTTATTATTCTGAAAAATCGGACAAGTAGGAGAAACTACTGCAAAAGGTAAGAATAACTGAAGGTGAGTGCTAAACGATATGAAAATTTGATGCAGAATAGAATTGTAGAGCAAGCGCAGGAGAGCTCCAGAAGTTCTTCTGATGATCATATGGAGAGCGAGGAGAATAAAACGTCTGAGGAAATTTTGAAGTGCTTGATCAATACTTTTGTTAGATTAAGTTCATCAAAAGGGAAAACTATGGATCTGGAGTCCTTTTCTTCTCTAGAAACACGTGAATTGCGTGAAACTAAACTTGAGTCAGACTTCCGAGATCCTTATTTCAATTCTTCCGAGTTCAAGAAACGAGACATTGGAGCCTACAAGCTACTTTATGCGGTGGAAGCTGGTTCATTTGATCCCAATAGGAAAACAAATACATCGATGTATCATAGACTTAAGTATGTATTCAACTTATTGTTTCTTGTAGTTGGTAAAGTAGAAAATGGTGATACTTATTTTTTTTGTTTACATAATTTCAGGATTCTTCTTGACAAGCTAGCCTCTGTGAAGTTGGACAATTTAAACCATCAGCAGAAACTTGCTTTCTGGATAAATGTGTACAATTCGTGCATCATGAATGTAAGCCTCATATACTTCAAATGAGACTTTATAACTAATAGGATGGTTGTAAGCCGCAGTTCTAGCCCTTTCTAATACCGAAACATCAAATTTTCAGGCATTTTTGGAGCATGGAATACCAGAGAGTCCAGACATGATTGTAGCACTGGCACAAAAGGCAAGCCTTTTCTCCACTTTAAGATGAACTAATTCATAGTTAGCTAGTACTTTTTGTCTAAAAGATTAAGGATTCCATTATCAAGTAGAACCGTATGATATATATTCCATCAGTAACCAGTTCAACAAGGTTACACTTGACCTGCTAATGCAAGTTGCATTGAACCGTAAATCAACCATTGCGTCCTGCAGGCGACGATAAATGTTGGGGGATTCGTCTTAACTGGAATAATGATAGAACACTTCATCCTGAGGCTACCGTATCACTTGAAATATGTAGGTTTACTCTGTCATTATGTCATAGCTGTTTCATGCTAAACGTCTGTATTTTCTGACGCATTCAGCAGTTAATTGTCTCTCTAAATCTTTGAATAGACATGTACAAAAGCTTGGAAGAAAGAAGAAATGAAGGTTTTCAAAGAATTTGGTTTGGAATGGTCAGAGCCCTTAGTTACATTTGCTCTCTCCTGCGGAAGTTGGTCCTCTCCAGCAGTGAGCTCATCATCTCTCTTGTTTGTTAACTGAAAACGTTCTCTAAATTTTACTGACTATACATATAGATGATTCGCCGGAAATTATGGTGAAAAATGAAAGCACTTATATGACTTTGAGTGAGCTTTTCTAGCAGTATGGATTATTAATTTTAATGAAACAAGAACAGATGCATAGTGATTGCTAGAACAAGTCAATGCGTAGAATGTAGCTTATGATTCTACAATTCGGAGCATGCGAAAGGGGGAAAGAGCCTATCCTGAGAAAACTACTTTTAGGAATAGTGAGACGAGGATAGATCTGGAATGTGAAGAAACACTATGATAACATTAGACTTGCAAATAGGATGGCTTTGTGGCTTCTTATCCATTTATTGGGCAGGTCTAAACTGCTTAGCCAATTCGATGAATCTTTTTCACATATACGGACTAATTCCTAATGAAATCCATCACACAGTCTGGCTTACACGTCCTATAGCTATGTCCATGCTCGCTCCCGACACTTTTTATTCTTGTCTAGACGTAAAACTCACAACTACGGTTGTTTGATGCACAATTTCTTGAATTGTTTTTTATCAGGTGAGAGTGTACACTGCATCTCAAATAGAGACAGAACTGGAAACAGCCAAAAGAGATTATCTACAAGCAACTGTTGGGATTTCATCGTCCACCAACAAGCTAATAGTTCCCAAGTTGTTAGATTGGTATCTTTTCGATTTCGCAAAGGACTTGGATGCACTGCTAGACTGGATTTGCCTACAGCTTCCGGACCAGCTTAGGAACCAAGCAGTCAAATGCCTTGAGGCAAAAGGAGAAGAGCCACTCTCAAAATTAGTTCAATTTATGCCTTACAACTTTACTTTCAGATACCTTATATACATGCCGCAAATGAAAATAAATACACGTATACAACAATCTTGAATTTTCTTAGAAATGGGGCCGAATGTTTCAATAAAAGGGGCTAAGTTCATGTTTTTGGAGTCAGAAATTGACATTTTGTATGTCATCATATATGTGTTAATGTACATATTTTGTCGAGTCAGTAATTGTCAGCTGCTTGGCGCCTTCACTACGAAGTAGGAAATTGATTTGGAAAAATGTGTCTTGTTTTTTTTCCCTTTAACCATAACGCAAGTGTCAAGATTGTTCTTAAATAAGTCTGTACCAATATATTTATAATAATTTCTAATATTAAACTGATGAGATCTTATAGTTGTCTCTAATTTAAAAACGTAGTAATGATAGGGGCACATATGTCTTGGGAACTTGGTTTTTGAAACTGAAGGTGAACTTTTGTTCTTGGAAACTTGGTTTTTGAAACTCATACAATGGTTTTCGAAATAGAGTAATGTGATATTTCCAACCCCACCCCCCCCCCCCCCCCACATTCTTTTATAGTTATGAAATTGTTCATCGTTCTTGTTGGGAATTATCGCCAACAGAAATACAAGAAACAAAAAAAGGACGGGCAAACGGCAATGTACTAGATTTGGTCTCACAGTAAGCAAATAACCACGATCTACACAGATCAAAGCTATCAGCTCAGAGACCACAATAACTCAGAGACCACACAGCTTATAGACCAACAACCCAGACAAACAGCTCAGAGATCACACGGCTCAGAGATTAGCAGCTCAGAGACCAGCAGAACCACCAAAGCATGAGACCTCCTCACGCATCCAAGGTATAGAATTCAACAGGAGATAATACTGAGAGCCCTCGATCTCACTACCTAGACCCAATAGCTAGCTGGAGTAGCTACGGCTCCCCTCACAACCCGAAGGCCCACAAATCCCTCGAGAGTTCTACTGCTCACACGAGCAAGGTCCAGATGCCAATCTCAGAACAGAAGCCCCATTCGCAGGATCTCTCAATTAAGCACCCTCACAGGATACTCTTCAGATATAGGAGATCGAAGAAGGTGAACAGAGACGGTGGGGGAAAAATAGGGTTTCTAGTTACAAGAGAGGATATTTTATGCGTCAGAGCCGACACAACCATAAATATATAGCAAAGGATGACCTAGATCAACGCCCGAAATCGTGCGGTTAGAAAGAAAAGTGAATTTGGGCTTGAGCTTCTTAACAAAGGGATCGGACCAATGGGACTTGCGCCACACATCCACATTCTCCACCTTGGTCCAAGTACCAGTTACAGAGAGGTCTCCTTGAGTGGTTCTCATTGGTTTCATCGTCGCCGTTTTTGGGAGGTGTCATTTCTCACCTAAGAGAAGCAGCAGGCCCCCCAGGTTGAGGTTGTAGTGTCTGATATCTGATCACGTAAATCACATGCATAAGATAAAATTTTTAAATGATTTGGTGATTTATTCTGCAATTTAAATCTATTTCTCGAGTTTTGATAATTCAGGTGAATATCCGGTGCCGGGTCACGGAAGGATGATCGAGGACGATAGAGGTGACTTTAAATTCCAAAATTTATTTTAAAGATTCTAGGAGACAAAAATATTTTTTAATTTTAAATTTAAAGTTTTAGTAGCGAGTATGCAAAATATGATTTCTGAGCGCTATGTCCGTTTTAGACGGGTTTCCTTGCAATTAAGTGGATAAGATTTTTTATACAAAATTCTCAATTCTTTAGGCCCAAAAAATGAATTTGTTTAGTGAGTATGATTAATATTTAAGTTGGGTTTGTAATTGGACAATTAAAATATTAAATTAGTGGGCCTAATTATCACCTAAAAGCCTATGTAGCTACCCTAACCCTTGGAAGACACTTCACGCACGTCTCCATCATATTCTTTACCTCAAAGTGGCCGACTTTTCTCCCCTAAAAAGACCTAGGTGTGGTGAGACTCCAAGGAGCAAGCTTGTAGGAAATTCGTCTCCCGATTCATCCCGACGCCTCCATTAACGTGTATTTTTGCATTCTTTACAACAAAAGACGAGTTTTAAATCTTCCTTACTGCAAATTTCAGATTATATTATGTGTGTTCTGAGTCATTTGATGCATGGAAACCGTAATTTTAATGGCTGGACGTTTTCATGAAGCGTTGGAGTATTTTTTTTATGTTCTTTACTTGTCGCCTTCGTGTGTTGATGGTCCTTCGGGGCTGCTGTCCGACCCTAGCTTGACCAGGGACCTTGTTTGGGTTATAAGTCACGTCTATAGGGTCACATAGGTCTTGTATGGTTGGTTTGAGGTGGGATTAAGGCTGGACGAAAGGGGGTAGCCGATGGGTACAGCGTGGCCGAGGGTGAAGGGTCGGCTCGGGTTAATCTTTGTGAGGGGACCTTGGTTCGTCCAGGGGTATTGGATAAGGTCTGAACCATGAGTTAAGGAAGCCACCTAGGTCTAGTTCATGGCTGGTCGAGGGAGGTTGAGGGATGATTAGAGTTTGAGGCCGGGAAGTGTCGTTCAAGAGAGTGGGGTTGACTACGGCGCATGAGGTCCGTAGAGCCATATTAGAGGGGGATACTGACTACGGCACAAGAGGTCTGTAGAGCTATTCCAGCCTAGTACTAGGGTTTGTAGCTTGATCAAGCGAACAGAGGGGTCGCATCAATGAGCAAACTTCACCTAAAATGTTATTTTTGAGGATTTACATTATTTACATGCCATGACATATAGTTTGAGGATTTGGTGAAGTTTACTTAAAACTTTTTGATGATGATGTTTAAAGTTTAAAGTTTACAGTTTAAAGTTCTTTTAAATTTGTGATGTTGAAGTTTAAAACGTATTTCTAGTATTGCTATTTTTATGCATGTGGATGTATATTTAGTACTTGTTATAAAAGTTTGAGCTTGCTGAGTCTTTAGACTCACTAAATCTGATTGTGTGCAGCTGTGAGTGATGTTGAGGTTTGAGGCGACGACGCTTGAGGAGCCTGGGACCTAGCGCACTTCCGAGACCTATAGCTTCCGCAAAAGACTGTTATGAGTTTTATCGAAAATTTTGAATGTTTTACTGTTTTTGAAATGAAATCTTTACGACGTTGAATTTTGATAATCATTGTTGAGTTAATTATTATTTTATTGCAACGTGACTTTATATTTTTAGTTTGCAAAAAAAAAAATTATAGTAGTTTGGGTCGTTTCAGAGGTAGTAGCACCAAGCTACTGCCAGAACCGCCAGCTTCCTTTGCACACAACAAAAGGAAGCATGTTGTACCTGAAGGATAGCAAGTTAGTCACAAGTGTCAAATTTGAGTAACCTTAGACAAGACATAAACTTACCAATAGGTTGACATTTAGTACCCATGTCTGTTGGTTGAATTCAGATGGTATCTTTTCGAGTGATATCATATCTTTTGACACAATGTCTCTAATGAAATGAAATCTAACATGCTTAATGTTTATATCATGAAACACAGGATTCTTACACAATTGCATACCAGATTGGCTATCTGAATATAGTAACCTTACCTGTCAGCATATTGATTTCATTTAGCAATCCCTTAAGCCATAAGGCCTCCTTTAAAACCTATGTTATGGCAATGTATTCAGATTCAGTAGTAGATAAAGCTACAATGTGCTGGAGTTGGGACTTCCAGCTTACACATGCATCACAAAGAGTAAACACATGTGATGTAGTTGATTTCGGTCATCTTGGTCATTAGCATAGTCGAATCACCATAACTAGTGAGTCTACTCCTCTTTTACACATGGAAAATGTGAGACCATATTTCAAAGAGTGTTTGGGGTATCTAAACAGCCATTTAACAACATTCCAATGCGTCATACTAGGGTTGGACATGTATCTACTTAAACAGCTTACATAATATGTAATATCAGGTCTGGTGCTGACCATCATGTACATAACAGAACCAATAGCATTTGCATAGGGCACATTTTTCATACTGTTGATATCATGTTCAGTTTTGGGGCATTGGTCCTTCCTTAACATAAAATGAGCAGCAAGAAGAATCTTAACATCTTTAGCATTAACATTGACAATTTATTCAGAACCTTTTCAATATAAGAAGTCTGGTTTAGGCGTATTGTAGAGTTTTTCCTATTTCTCATTGTTAGAGTTAATTTCAGAAGTTTTGGTGAAGATAGATAAAAGAGATTAATCAGCTCAAAGGTACAAGATCTGGACGAGTCTTACAGCCTTGGATATAGAAACCAGGCCAGAGCAAAGTCAAGTTGGTTAAGGACAAACCAGATCGAAATATTTAGTTACGCTGGAAATCAAGCTGGTTAAGGTCAAACCAGTCCAGAGATGCTTAGCTGGTTAAAGACAAATCAGTTGAGCAAATTTGAGCTCGGAAGAATAGAAACAGATCGAAATTACATCATTCAGAAGAGAAGATAAACAATGGTTTTGGAATAGTTGAGAGAACAGCTCGAAGCGTATAACAGACCAGCTGGAAGACCAGTTGAATAAACCAGCTCAAAGTAAGGCTGTTCTACATATGTTATCTGGATACAGAGGAAAGTGTACAAAGATTGTTATATGGATCAGTACAGAACAAAGAAAAGAGCAGATCAGTTCAAAGCAGATTGTATTTTGATCAGACTAGAACCAGATCAGAAAAGCAGTTTGACATACAACGACCAGATAGGGAAAATAGCTAAGTAAAGACAACTTAGCAAAATGAGCTTTAGAATGTTTGAGGCTACGTACAGATTGATGTGATACATTTGACATCTCTGTATTGATTTGTAGTCGTTGGAACTACTTTCAGCTAACTCCAGATTTACAGATATTTGGTTCAAACTGAAGATGGTGCAGAGTTGCTAAAAAGGGAAATGCATTTAATGGAGCTGTACGTACATAGTACAAGCAATTAAGACGCCGCAGATTTTTCAATTTGGATACATTCGACGTGTCTACTGGTAACATTTATTACCGTTGTATCGAAAGAGTATAAATAGAAGAGCAAGATCAGCTGTGAGAAAGTGATGAAAAAAACCGATTACGAGCTGTAATTTCATTCACGAACTTACAGAATTTCAAAGAGCAGAAACAGAGTTCTTCTGTAAAACCATCTCACAGCTAGTGATACGCGCACACAGATTGCTTATTCAATTCTTTGTGTCACACAAACATCTGTACACACACTCTGTAGTGTTGAGCCATCACTGTAAATCATAAACAGAGAGTGTAGAGTGCTAGACTTGCACAACCAGCTTAGTGATGTATTCATTGTATTTCGAACCAGATCGCTGGTCTGTGTTCATGGTTGAGTGCAAGGAGTTCTTGCAGCTGTTGGCTGTCGGATCGGGTGTGTACAAACAGTTGTATAAATCAAATCTTCTAGTGGAAATCCTTCCCATTGAGGAAAAAGGGGAGATGTAGGAGAATTAACTCCGAACTACCAAAAACAAATCTCTCGACTCTTTATCTTTTACATTCTTGTATTTTTCTAACTGTTCACTGATTGAATCGTGTTCTTTCAGCATAAAATTATTTTATTACACGAGACAACAACCAATCACTGAGAACCCTCTAAGCTGGTAACTCGGATTTGAGGTCTGCATCGAGCAGTAAAATCTTTTGAAATCGGTTTTAAGAAAAATTATCAAAGGAGTTCATTCATGCCCCCCCCCCAAATCTGAACTCCCGAGCTTGTTTTTCGATCCTAACAAGTGGTATCATAGCTCGGATTCTCAGTCTGTTCATTTACATTCATTAAATATGTCGATTTCTCACAACAAGATTCCTATGTTTTCAAAGGAGGAGTGCGATGTGTGGAAATCCGTATGCAAGCTCACCTGGCAGCACAAGATGATGACATATGGTTCGTCATCACGGATGGACCAATAAAGATTATGAAGTAGTCAGCAATAGCTATATCAGATGGTGCATCCAATGGACTGAAAAGCCAATGATGGAATGGACATCAGAGGATAAAAGAAAGCGAATCTGGATAACGTTGCTAAGGACATATTTACAAGACGCTAGACAATAATATGTTTAGCAAAATCTAGACTTGCACAACTGCGAAAGAAATCTGGGAGAAGCTGACCCAGATATGTGAGGGGAATGAAGAGAACAAAGAAAACAAGTTAACCGTGGCCCTGCAAAAATTTGAGCTGATCAAAATGAAGCCCGAAGAGATCATGGCAGAGTTTGATGAACGGTTTAGCTCACTGGTGATTGAGCTGACAAGATTGGGCAAAACTTACAGCAACAGGGAGCTGGCCCTGAAAGTGATGAGAGCACTTCCCAAGAAATTAGATGTGAAGACAATGGCTATGAGGGAGTCTAAGGACTTGAATAAGATGGAGCTGCATGATCTGTTCGTGAACTTGAAGGCATATGTGTTTGAGCTGGAAACAAGAGCGGAGTCTGAGCCCTCTACGTCTCAACCAACCATAGCTCTTGCTGCTACAATTCCAGAACAGAGTCCATGCTCTACAAGTAGCAGATCAGTAGAGGAACTGAGCAAGTATGCTATGTCCTTGTTCATTAAGAAATTCGGGAAATTTATACGGAAGCATAATTCTAAACCTCCCTCTTTTGATTCACCGAAAAAGAATTTTAATTCTCCTTCTGATGACAAATGTTACCGAAAAAGAATTTTAATTCTCCTTCTGATGACAAATGTTATAACTGCGGCAGGCCTGGTCAATTTTTGGCTGATTGCAGGAAACCAAAGCTAGATCTGAAGAAGCGACCAGATCGTAGCACCAGCAAGGACAAAAAGGAGAAGAAACTTTATCGAAAAAGGAAAACTGAGAAAGCGATGGTTGCCGAGGAGACAAAAGTGCATGCGCTGATTCAGATTCAGAAGAATCCAGCTCTGTAACATCCTCATCCAGTGAAAGCGAGGATGAAGTACACTGTCTCATGGCCGATGACACTGAGGAGGTATTTGATTTTTCCAATCTAGAATTCACACGTGAGGACCTTGTCACAGCACTTAATGACATGGTTCAAGAATATAATAAGCTTTCCAAATCATTCGAGGAAGTAAAAGCTGAAAGAGAGAGCTATGCAACAAAAGCTGAGCTGGTTAGCTCAAGCAATATCCAAGCTGCTCTAAGTAAGCTTGCAACTGAGAATGAGGAGCTGAAAAGCAGGTCACAGGAGATGCTCAATGAGAATCAATGGTTAGCTGGTATAATAAGCTCCTGGACCAGGTCATCTGCTTCCCTGGATAAACTGCATGGAGCCATGAAGCCAACTGGTGAGAAATATGGTTTAGGCTATGATGGCAATGATAGCAGTACAACAGAAATCAGTAGTACCCCACAGCTGGCTAGAACAAATTTCGAACAATGATTTTGTAAAATCCAGCACGGGACAACCTGTAGAGGCACAATCTGGTGAAACTATGATAGCAGATGAGCCTCCGATCTGGAAAGGAATATTTTGCGGGCTGGGGTATACTGCTCCTAAGAAGTCTCATGAAAGCTGGCTTAGGAAAGGAATTGAACAGATGGGGGGCAAACCTGAATCTGGTAGAAGAAATCCAGGCCAGTTTTCTCGACCTTCTACGAAGGACTGGCAGTACAGGCCAAGATACAAGAAGCCCAGATCACAAGGCCAACATGCTGCGTATCAAACTCACACCAGATCAAAGAACACACACGGGCCACACATGTGCTTTGATGCACACACTGGTAAATGGGTTAAAATTATCCAAGTGTGGGTCCCGAAAGGTCTAATCAAACCTGGACCCAAATATACCAAAGGGTACCAAATTTTGCATTGTTTGTGAACGCATGAACAACAGGTTTCCAAACCGGAGCAATCAACGTGGTATCTAGACAGCAGATGTGCGAGGCATATGAGGTGATGCCAAGGTGCTAACATATATCAAATCATGCAACGGATCCAAGATCACCTTCGGTGATAATTCAAACGGTAACACCGTGAGTAAGGGTAAGCTTACCCATGGTAATTTTACTGTCAACAACGTTCTCCTTGTCGATAACTTGTTCTACAATATGATCAGTATCAGTCTGTTGTGCAACAGTAACTATTCTGTTAAATTTTAAAGCACACGTGCACCGTTCTGAATCCAGAAGTTTTGACCGCGCTGGTAGGTTATCAATCTGGAAACACCTACAAGGTTTATTGTTCAGATCAGCCGCAAACAGAGCAAACATGCATAGTATCTGACTCTTCTAAGAGCTGGCTATGGCATCAACGGTGAATCATCTGAACTTCAAAACAATTTCCAATCTGAATAAGCGTGAGTTGGTTGATGGCTTGCCCAAATTAAAGTTTTCAAAAGACAAGATATTATCTGCCTGTCAGTTGGGAAAGAATTTAAAATCAACTTTCAAAAGTCGAGGCAATAACAAAACCACATGTAAGCTGGATATTTTACATATGGATCTTTTTGGTCCCATACCCATCATCAGCTTAGGGGGAATGAAATACACTCCTGTCGTCGTTGATGATTTTTCCAAATTTACTTTTTAAATTCAAAGATCAAACTGACGACCAGCTGATCAAGCTCTTGAAACGTTTACAAAATGAGAAATCTTGCAGTGTCAACCAGATTAGGAGTGATAGAGGAACAAAGTTTCTAAATTTCAAAATTTCCTCATATCTGGATGACATTGGAATCAAACATGAGTTGAGTGCAGCTAGAACACCTCAGCATAACGGGTTAGCCGAGCGTCGAAATCGAACTTTAAAAGAAGCTGCTACAACTATAATTGCTGATTCCGGTATTTCAAATAAATTTTGGGCTGAAGCAGTAAACACTGCCTGTTATACTCAGAATAGATCGATGATAAATAAAAGACATGTAGTTACTCCATATGAGATCTGGAATGGCAAGAAACCTGATATTTCTTATTTCAGGGTGTTTGGATGCAGATGTTTTATCCATATTAATGGTAAAACATACCTAAGAGCTTTTGATGTCAAATCTGATACTGGTATCTTTCTGGGATACTCAGTCGTGAGCAGATCCTATCGAGTTTTCAACAACAGAACTCTCTGTGTTGAAGAATCGGCTCATGTGGTGATTGATGAAACCAGCTTTAGATCAATATCAGCTTCAAAGCTAAATGATTTGTGCAGTCATCTGGAATCTACTAATCTAGATGAATCAAGTGACGACGAGGCACAACACAAATGTCAAGCTGATGAACAACATGCTATGGATATGCCAATCACCAACGTAGACATTCGAGATGTTGTGCAGGCTGCACCAGATTGTGATCAAGCTGGTGGAGAACGTGTGCATGCTGATGAGCCCAATATAACTAGTGACTTACAACAAGTGGTATTCCAGTAGATCCAGTAGGAACGCAGGGAACAACACGAATCGTCTACCTCCTATAGACCAGGTTTCCAGTGGCATAAAGATCATCCACCCGAATTGGTCATCGGTAACCCTACTGCACCCATTAGGACACGAGGCCAGATGATAAGCGTTTCAATTCTGCATTCATTTCGCATATTGAACCTAAGAAGGTATAAGAGGCCTTAGTGGACCCGAGCTGGATAGAAGCTATGCAAGTAGAACTTAGTCAATTCAAACGCTAGCAAAGTATGTCATCTAGTTCCTAAACCTACTGATCAAAACATTATAGGTACTAAATGGGTCTTTAGGAATAAATTAGATGAAAATGGTAATGTAGTTCGCAACAAGGCTAGGCTAATAGCACAAGGCTATAGGCAAGAGGAAGGAATTGATTTCGAAGAATCGTTGTGCCTATAGCTAGACTAGAAGCCATTCGTATATTTCTTGCGTATGCCTCATTTAATAATTTTAAAGTTTATCAAATGGATGTCAAAAGTGCATTCTTAAATGACATCTTGAATGAGGAAGTGTATGTTACACAACCTCCTGGCTTCATATATCATACCAGACCAGACATTGTGTATAAGATTGATAAAGCTCTGTATGTTCTGAACCAAGCTCCCAGAGCTTGGTATGATACACTATCCAAATTCTTGATAGATCATGATTTTGTTATAGGATCTGTTGACAAGATGTTGTTTAAATTTATTAATAATGATCACGTCTTGTTAGTATAGATTTATGTTGATGATATCATCTTTGGATCAAATAATCCCAAGCTTTGTGATAAATTTTACAAGCTAATTCAATGATGGGAGAGCTAACAATTTTCCTAGGATTACAAGTGAAAAAACTTGAGGATGGGATCTTCATCAATCAAGCTAAATATACCAAGGAACTTCTCAAGAAGTTTGGTATGGAGAAGTGTTCATCAGCAGCTACTCCAATGAGTGCCTCTATAAAGCTGGACAAGGATGAAGCCGGCACGACAGTTGAGGTAACCATGTATCGTGGGATGATTGGTTCACTTCTATACCTCAAAGCCAGCAGACCGACATTGTGTTCTCGGTTTGTATGTGTGCTAGGTTTCAAGCTGATCTAACAGTCTCTACATGGTTGTTAAACGCATTTTCAAATATCTTAAGGGCACGCAGAACGTGGGTCTTTGGTATCCCAAAGACTCAAGTTTAAATTTGATTGGATATAGTGATGCAGATTATGCAGGTTGTAGGATTGAGCGGCGCAGCACTAGTGGAACTTTCCAGTTTTTGGGTGATAGACTAATTTCATGGTTTAGCAAGAACAAATATCTATAGCCACGTCCACAGCTGAGGCAGAGTATCTCGCAGCTGGAAGTTGTTGCACTCAAATATTGTGGATTCAACAACTCAGAGACTATGGCGTTGATGCACAAGAAGCACCCATTTTCTGCGACAACATAAGTGCCATCGCAATCACTCAGAACCCTGTTCTGCACTCTAGGACCAAGCACATAGACATCAGACATCACTTAACTCAAGATCATGTGCTAAGAAAGACGTTCAGGTGGAGCATGTGCCAACTGATCATCAAGTAGCCGATATCTTCATCAAGACTCTATCGGACGTCTAATTTTTCTACTTTAGAAACATTTTAGGTCTCTTGGATATGTCTTGATCATGTTCTGCATGCATATGTTCAGGGGGAACAACATTTTCAAACAGATAATACAAAAGTCCGATGTTTGTCACCAAGCTGGTCGGCTCCGTGTGGTCCAGCTTAGCGACATACACAGTGTGATATTATCACGGTATTTGAATAAATTGTTCTCACGCTGGTATACAGTAAATCGAACGGTTGAGATTGGTTTTTATTTTAAAATTCATTTTAAATCGGACGATCATCCTTCTGGAATTTCAAATGACTCTTAATGTGATGATGACACGTGTCCACCCAAAACACTTCTCTCTCCCCGTTCGTACATAAACAGTTTCACTTTATTTTTACAGTATGCTTTCAAATTTTCACTCATTCTATCAATCTAGCTAACATCTTAACCGCATTTTCGTGCAATCGTTCACAATTTCTTTACTTCATCACCATTTACTCTCAGAAATGGCTGCTTATTTCTTCATTAACGTTATGAAGGTTGATTTTTCATCTGTGCTCATTATGGAGCACACTGGCATGGTGCGCATGTTCAAAACCATGGAGGACACAGGGCTTAAGGGGTTTCTGGAGGCATCAGGTCAGTATATGAGGGTGATGTGGTTGAATTTTTTGCAAATGCTAAGGTAATAGCATGAACGGTTATAAGTTTCATCGCCAATAGGAAACTGGCGCTGACGAAGGATGTGCTTGCTAAAGCTTTTGGTCTACCCCTGAAGGACTGGTTGGTTTTCTTGATATTCCATCCAAGACTGTGGCAGAAATGCGATTGAAGTTTTTGGGTACTGACGTGCCATTCAGGGCACCTAATAAGAAGAAAGAGCTCAACATCAACTTCAAAGCTAAATGATCTGTGCACTCATCTGGAATCTACTAATCTAGAGGAATCAAGTGATGATTAGGTACTTAACAGATGTCAAGCTGATGACCAGCACACACTGGACAAGCCGATCACCAACGCAGATATTCAAAACTTTGAGCAAGCTGGTCCGGATCATGATCAAGCTGGTAGAGACCACTCGCAAGATGAAACAACAAACACAACAAGTGATCCAACAAGAAGTGGTATTCCAGTAGATCTAGTTGGGATGCATGGGGAACAGCTCGAACCATCTACCTCATATAGACCAGGTCTTCGGTGGAATAGAAATCATCCACCCAAGCTGGTCATCGATAATCCTACTGCACATGTTTGGACACGAGGCCAGATGATAAAAGAATATTTCAATTCCTCTTTCATATCGCATATAGAGCCTAAGAAAATAGAAGAGGCCTTAGCAGACCCAAGCTGGATAGAAGCACTGCAAGAAGAACTAGGGCAATTCGAACGTAGTAAAGTATGGCATCTAGTTCCTAGACCCGAGGATCAAAATGTTATAGGTACCGAATGGGTCTTTAGGAATAAGTTAGATGAACAAGGAAATGTAGTTCGAAACAAAGTCAGGCTAGTAGTGCAAGGGTATAGGCAAGAATAAGGAATATACTTTGAAGAATCCTTCGCGCTCGTAGCCCAACTAGAAGCCATCAGAATCTTTCTTGCATATGCATCTTTCAAAAATTTCAAAGTTTATCAAATGGATGTCAATAGTGTATTTTTAAATGGCATCCTAAATGAGGAAGTGTATGTTACACAACCTCCTGGCTTCGTTGATCATACCAGACCAGAATTTGTGTGCAAGCTTGATAAAGCATTGTATGGTCTGAAACAAGCTCCCAGAGCTTGATATGATACTCTGTCCATGTTTTTAATAAATCATGATTTTATTATTGGATCTGTTGACAAGACACTGTTCAAATTTGTGAAAAATGGTCATATATTGTTGGTAAGATATATGTTGATAATACTATCTTCGGCTCTACTAATTCCAAGCCATGCGAAAAATTTTCCCAACTTATGCAGGATAAATTCGGGATGAACATGATGGGGGAGTTGACGTTTTTTCTAGGACTACAAGTAAAGCAGCTTGAGGATGAAACATTCATTAATCAATAAAAGTACACAAAAGAACTTATCAAGAAGTTCGGGATGGAAAAATGCTCAGCAGATGTGACTCCCATGAGTGCCTCCATCAAGCTGTACAAAGACGAAGCTGGAACTGTCGTAGAGGTAACCATGTATCGTGGGATGATTGGTTCGCTTTTATACCTCACTGCAAGAAGACCAGACATTATGTTTTCGATCTGAGTGTGTGCAAGGTTTCAAGCTGATCCAAAACAATCACACTACATGGCAGTTAAATGCATTTTAAAGTATCTGAAAGGAACACAGAATGTGGGTCTTTGGTATCCCAAAGATTCAAGTTTAAACTTGATTGGTTATAGTGATGCAGACTATGTAGGGTCAAGATTGATCGGTGCAGCAAAAGTGGCACCTGTCAATTCTTGGGTGATCAATTAATTTCGTGGTTTAGCAAGAAACAGACATCAATTGCTACGTCCACCATTGAGGCAGAGTGCCTTGCAGCTGGAAGTTGTTGCTCTCAAATGCTATGGATTCAACAACAACCTCGGGACTATGGCATTGATGCACAGGAGCACCTATCTTTTGCGACAACACTAGTGCGATTGCAATCACTCAGAACCCTGTGATGCACTCCAGAACCAAGCACATCGACATACACCATCATTTCATTCGAGACCATGTGCAAAAGAAAGACGTTCGGGTGGAGCATGTACCAACAGATCGGCAAGTAGCTGATATCTTCACCAAGCGTCTATTGGAAGCTTAGTTCTCTTACTTTAGAAACATCTTAGGTCTCTTGGATATGTCTTGATTATGTTCTGCATGCATTCATTCAGGTGAACAACATAACTCAAACAGATAACTCAAAGGTCCGCTGTTTGTTTTCTAGCTGGTATGCAATCTGGTCCAACTTGAGGCATGTACAGTGTGATGTTATCATGATGTTTGTGGTATTTGTTTCTATGCTGGTATATAGTAAATTGAACGATGGAGATTGGGTTAGCATTTAAAATTCATTTTAAATGGGACGCTAATCACTTCTGGAATTTCAAATGTCGTTTCAAACCCAATGATGACACGTGAACAGAAAAACTCTTCTCTCTTCCCGCTCGTACATAAACCGCTTTACTTTACCTTTTTACCTTACACCTTCAAAATTTTCGTGCAAATCAAGCAATCTAGCAAACATTCTAATCGCATTCTCGTGAAATCCCTTGCATTTTCTCAAGATTTCCAAACTTTCACTATCAGAAATGGCTTCCTCACTATTTGTGAACGCTCTGCAGGTTTAGTTTGAGTCTGTGCTTGCTATGGAGCACACTGGGGTGGTCCGCATGTTCCAGAACCTGGTGGACACAGGGCTTGAAGGATTTTTGGCAGCATCCGGCTCCATATATGATGTCGTTGTGATTGAGTTCTTTGCCAACGCAAGAGTGATAGCGGGAAACATTGTAAGTTTCATCGCCAATAGAAAACTAGCAATGACGAATGAGATCTTTGCTGGAGCCTTTGGGTTACCCACAGAGGGGGCGACAAGCTTCCTGGATGTACCAAAGGAGACTGTGGTAGAGATGCAAAATAGGTTCTCTGGGTCTGAGGTGCCATTCAGGGCACCCAGTAAGAAATGTGAAATGAAGATGGAGTTTCGACTGCTAAATGATATTGTGGCAAAGGCGCTATGTGCCAAGGCTGGGTCATCTTTGACGTGGTAACAAGTGAAAAGTTTGTTCTAATGGTGGAAATCTCCGCAGGACTGAAAGTGAACTGGAGTGAAGTGTTGTTTCAAGTACTGGTGAACATGGTAAACAATCCTAAGAAACAGTCCCAAGGGTTTGTGGTACAGGTTAGTGTTTTATTGGAAAAACTGGTGAAGACTGATCTCGGGGAATCAGTCAAGTTGCACCCTCTAAAGGTGTTAACCAACAAGTCGGTGCAGACGTATGTCAAGAAAAATTTGGATGTAAAACCAACTGGCGAAACCAGCAAACACACAGAAGACACTGCGAGTGGAACTGAGGGTGGTCAGTATAACATAACCAAACCTATGGATATGCAAGTAGAGACGGAGGTAGTTGAACAGTCGTCGTGGAGGCTGATGGTCAAACTGCTTCTACCAAATCTACGTCTGGGACTAGCTCAGATGAAGATTCGTGAATGCTGGCTGGATTGAATGAACGTCGCGCAAAGTGCAAGCAAGTGGTTGAACCACTGGATTCGGAAGCTATCGTCTACTACGCCGGTGCAAATTACTAAATAGCTTCGGACCAAAAGAACGAAGCAAGTTTAGCTTACCGTCGATCAACAGCTGAATCCCAGCCTAGCCAAATCCTGAGATACCAACTATGAAAGACACGGTGCAAACTGCTGGTAAGACGCCAACTGGTGATGAGTTTATTGGTTGTGGCCCAGAAGGTCATGAGAGAATAATTGCTGATCAAGAAGAACAGACTATTGGTACTGATTCCAACGCTGAAGGATACGAAGAGCGTATGGAATATGAGACTCAGAATGACCAAGGGGTTCAGGATGAAAGTTCATGTACTACTGTTCAGGATGAGCAAGAAATGTTTACTACTGGTTATTTCAAAGGAGAAACTTTTGAGATTGCGGACTGGGTGGACAAAGCCGATGGAACTGAGAATGAGGAAAGTGGTTACCAGCGTGATAAAGTAACTGGTGCTACCGAAAGGGCGCTTGTGGTCAGGCCTGCACCTGAGCATCCATCTCAGCCGTCCCTGACGTTCACTGGATCGGGTATCTTTACCCCTATTGAAATCCAGGAGATTAATTGGGTGACATACTTCTTGCCCAAGATAGATCCCGCCTCAAAGGGGAAAGAGACCCTAGTTGTTCTAGCCAAACCTATCCCTGTTGAGGAGCACTGTCAGCTGGTGCTAAACTCCGCATGGGACGATGTATCTGCAAGGATGGATACTTTTGATGAATGGGTGCACTTCCGTAAAGAGGTACGGATCAAAGATGTCTCGTCTTTAGAACATTTGGCTCAGATTGAAGAGCATTTGTTGTTATGGGGAGAGTCGGAACAGGTCTCTGAACTGTTTGAGCGACGATCACTCATCATGTACAAACTTTATGAGATGGAGGTGTAGAAAAGCGTTGATGAGCACCTGGCAAATTTCAATCCAACTGAGCCGTCTGTAAACTATGATTATATGTGCATTCAATTTCTCAGTAAGAAAATTAGAGAAATCGCAAGGCAAGACAGGGATTTGAGATTACTAGCTGGTCTATCTATTGTAGCCCCGGAAGCTTCAATAGCAGGCGATGCTGCCAGCACAGACACTCTCCAGATCACTATGTCTCCATCATCACAACCACGGATCCCTGCTCTTGAGTTTTCTACTCAGGATGAACAAGAGCAGGCAGCGGCAAGGAAGGCAGATCAGCCAGATGTACAGATTCAGATAGTTAACCAGGTTGTTGAACAGATAGAGGATACAAAGAATGTACAGTTAGGCTTTACGGATGGACAACGGGGACAACCAGTTCCTGAGACAGAGGATCACTCTCACCATAGTCAAGCTGGTTAAGGAAAAATCAGCTCAGCGTATTCAGATATACTGGGTAAGGACAAACCAGCAAAGGTATTTTGGTCAAGCTGGTCAAGGTCAAACCAGCTCAGGATATTGAGATGTGCTGTTTTAGAAAAAACCAGCTCGGGACTAAATCAAAAGCTGATACCAATCCTAAGATGTTTAGCCGTACAAGAATAATCAAGTTGAGAAAATTCAAAGAAATAGAGACGAAGAGCAGAAAAACATTAGTCATCAGTTAAGAGAACAGACCAGCTGGAGTAAGAAGAAGAATAACAGATCAGCTGGAAGAACAGTGAAGCCGAACCAGCTTGAAGCAGAATGACTTCACGAGTAGTTTAGTACTGAAGATATAAGCGCACAAAGAATGCTATCTGAACAAAGACATGAGAAGAATACTTCAAAACAGAATGGATAGGATCAAGCTCAGAACCCGATTAAGAAAAGCAGTTCAAATGTTCAGGAACCAGATCGGAGTACCAATTTTGGTATTACATGGCAAGATTCACTACCGCTTGTGGAGTTTTCGTACAACAACAGTTATCAGACGAGTATTGAGATGGCTCCATTTGAGGCACTGTACGGAATGAAATGTCGATCGCCATTGTATTGGGATGATGTGTCAGAGGTACCTGAATTGGGACCAGATATGATCAGAGAGATGACTGAGAAAGTGAAAGTGATTCAGCAGAAAATGCGAACAGCACAGCATAGACAGGCCAGATATGTGAATGTCAGACGTCGACCGTTGTGTTTTGAAAAAGGGGACAGAGTATTCTTGAAGATTTCTCCCTTCAGGGGTACAATTCGATTTGGCAAACGAGGGAAGTTATCTCCATGTTTTATTGGTCCTTATGAGATTCTCGAGAAGATAGGCGATCTTGCTTATCGACTCGCATTGCCTCCGTCTCTTTCTGGTATACATGATTCTTTAATGTATCTATGCTGAGGAAGTATCTATCTGATGCATCTCATGTTATTCCATCTGATGAAGCTGAACTCGATGAAACTCTTAGCTACTTTGAACAGCCGATTCAGATACTTGATCGAAAAGAAAAGCAACTCCGAACTAAGACCATTCCATTAGTGAAGATTCAGTGGAATCGACATGGAGTTGAAGAAGCTACGTGGGAAGCTGAAGATGACATGAGACAGCGATTTCCATATCTGTTCGAGTGATGTGAGTTCTTATTCAGTTTCTGTATTCTTTTATCTTTTGGGTATCCAGATTTTTTATGCTGACTGCATGCGATTTCGAGGACGAAATCAGTTCTTAGAGGGGGAGAATTGTAAGGCCCGGGATTATTTGATTTAATAATCCGAGATTATTTAAGTTAATCTGAGAATATAAAATTTAAGAATAATTAGTGTTTGGAACGAAGGTATAGTTTGACATTGAGAGTCAGGGAATTAGAATACTCGAGAATGATGTTTCTTGAGCCGACAAATCACATACTTGTTAAGTACTGTTCTTGATTTAGAACTTGTAGTGATATTTGTTGATCCATCACAGGTAATGGATCTTTGTTTTCGATATGAGATTATATGATATGAAAATGAATGGATTCTAATGCCAAGGTCTGATATGACCTTATTTTCGAAGTCTGAGTTGATTTATTTAGATGGATATCCATGTCAAGATCGGATACGAATCTTGATGACATCGATTCGAGATGAATCAGTTCTTATTTTGAGATATGCGATATATTTACTTCATTTCGAATTGATCTGTTAGTTTTGATATAAATTGCTTTGTGTTATTGCATGTATATGTCGATTATACTGAGATTGTTTCTCACCGGAGTTTATCTGGCTGTTGTCTTGTTTTGTATGTGTGCATGACAACTGGGAGGAAAGAGCTGGGTTGACTGGACAAGGGTAGTGAGAGCTTACTATCTAGAAGAGGGGCAACAGACGAGAAGAACTAGAGACTCGTTGTTGGCTTAGATTTTGAACATATGATGTATCTGATGTTGTATCTAAGCTGGACAGATCTTGTAACAGTGGACGTAGAGTCTTGTAACTTTTTGTACATTTTACGTTCTGTTTTATAAATGAACAACTTTCGAGAAATAGATTAAAAAAAACAGATTCCATTGTTTAAACTCGTCTGGATTAATTAATCGCCCCATAAGATTAGATCCCCACATTCATGAATTGAAGATTAAAGCCCGAAGTGTTCAGACTGATGATTTCTCTGTTTCTTTGGATGGATGTCTGAGATTTCGAGGAATATTGGTGGTTCCGAACTTGATCGATTTGAAAGAGACCATTATGAATGAAGCGCATTGTAGTCAGTACAGTGTGCATCCGGGCGAGAGAAAGATGTACCATGCCTTGAAATCTCACTACTGGTGGGAAGGCATGAAGAGCGACATCTCTGGTTTTGTTGCTAGATGTTTGAATTGCCAGCAGGTCAAGGCTGAGAGAATGAGACCTGGTGGATTGCTTCAGAGTTTGGAGGTGCCCCAATGGAATTGGGAGCACATCGCCATGGATTTTGTGACTCATCTACCTTGATCGAGTAGGGGATGCGATGCGATTTGGGTGGTGATTGATAGACTTTCGAAGTTAGCCCATTTCATTCCCTATGATGTGAGATGCTCGATGAAGAAAATGGCGAAACTGTACATCGACCATGTGGTTAGATTGCATGGAGTTCCTGTTTCGATAGTGTCCGACAGAGATCCAAGATTCACTTCCCGATTTTGGAAGAGTCTGCAAGCAGCGATGGGTTCGAGATTGGCTATGAGTACAGCCTATCACCCACAGACAGATGGTCAGTCTGAGCGGACCATTCAAACTTTAGAGGATATGCTGCGAGCAGTGATGATGGATTTCAGTGGTGGCTGGCAGGATTTTTTTGTCCTTGGTTGAGTTTTCGTATAACAACAGCTACCAGGTGACTATCGGGATGGCTCCATTTGAGACATTGTATGGTCGTAAATGCAGATCTCTGATCTACAGCTACCAGGTGACTATCGGGATGGCTCCATTTGAGACATTGTATGGTCGTAAATGCAGATCTCTGATCTGTTGGGAAGAAGTTGGTGAGAGACAGCTTTCTACCCCTGAATTTGTGCAGCACATGAAAGATCAGATTGATTTGATTCGGAGTAGAATGAAAGCTGCACAAGATAGATTTACCAGCTATGCTAACAGAAGACGCAGACCTTTGGAGTTTGAGGTTGGCGATCGAGTATTTCTCAAAGTTTCTCCTTTAAAGAGCGTGATGAGGTTCAGATTTAAAGGCAAATTAGCTCCTAGATTCGTTGATCCCTTTGAAATTGTTGAGTGGATTGGACAGTTGGCTTATCGTTTGAGGCTGCCTGATGAGTTAGCAGCGATACATGATGTTTTTCATGTGTCAATGTTGAGAAAATATGAGCCAGATCCGTCCCATGTTTTGAGAACCGACGAAGTTGAGCTGGATTCTGCCTTGAGCTATGTTGAATACCCAGTGCAGATTCTGGATAGGAAGGAGAAACAGCTGAGGAACAAAGTGATTCCATTGGTAATGGTCCAATGGAGCAAGCATGGCCGAGAAGAAGCTACCTGGGAGGTTGAGGAGAAGATGAGGCAAGACTGGCCTCATTTGTTTGAGCACTGATAGTGTAAGGTAATTTCTAAGCTTTGATTTGAGCTTGATTGATGATCGTGTCTGAATTGTGATGTTTTGATTGAATTTTTCCTTGAGTTTGCCTTGGATTTCGAGGACGAAATCTCTTAAGGTGGGGAGAATGTGAGGATTGAAAAATTCGAATTTAGAATTTTCAGATTTTAGAATTTCGAATTTCTAGATTTCAGACTTCTACTGTAGCGCGGGAGCGAGGTTGCTGTTGGCAGCAGAGGCGCGGGAGCGAAGTTGCCGTTGACAGCAAGTTACTGTAGCTAATGCGTGATACGCTGTCATTCCGTGAAAACTAGTTGTTGCACAATTCAGATAGTTACTGTAGCGAAAGGGGTGATGCGTCGTCGTTTCGCTGTGGTAACGCTTGGTGATATATGTTAACAGCGAGTTCCTGTAGCGGGAGCAAAACGCCGTCGTTTTGGTTTAGCGTTAGCGATCGCTGTTTCGGGCGTTAGTTCATCAGATATGATGACGTAGGTTACGCGACGTCGTATTTGATTTGAATGGATCTGTTGTAGCATAGCGCTTTGATCAGATTGCTGACGTATGCGAAGTGTTGTCGTTTTGATTAGCGCTCGTTGTGTTGCGTTGCGGTTGCTGTTGTGAGCTCCGCACTGTTGAAGAATCTGTTACCAGCTTTTGGTCTCTTTGCAAGAGATATCTGTTGTCAGCTGGTGGAACGCTGCTGCGTCATTTTGTTTAGTTGGAACGGTGTCGTTTTGGGTGTTCTTTTGTGAATGCAACGCTTGATGGTTGCTGTTGGTTTCGTTGAGAGAAAAGCTGGTATCTGTTGTGAGCAACCACTGGTCTCTGTCGAGAGATATCTGCTGTTTCGATGTTTGTTGATTTTGTGAACAACGGCTGTTGGTTGCGGGAGATATTTATATGAGTGTTGATCGACACTTAGAAATATTTTCAACCCGATATTTCTTATCCTCTTCTCTTTTAAAACCCTCGATCGACACTGTTCATTCGAACATTTCGTCCTTCGATCTTCGTCGATTTCAGCCTTTGTTTTCGACGGTTGTGGTGGCGCTGAACTCCCCTTGCTTAGATCTTTCGATTGCTACCCATTTGAGGCCCTGAATCGACATTGGAGGAGAAGTGCGAAGCTGCTGCGTCTTCGTTCCGTGAATTCTGTTGGTACTTCTGTTGGTTTAAGCTTCTGGGTAAGCATCTCTTGTAGTTTTGAGCTCTGTCCTTGTAGTAATACCTGTGTAGATGCTTAGAACTTGAGTTGAGTTCTGGCCGTAGGTGTTAGAATGTACAGGTTCAGATTTGTGCTTGAATTGAGCTGATTTGCGAGGCTTTGTAACAGATTTCAGCTCCTTGAAGTCTTCTGCCATGAATTTCGAATCAGGAGAAATCTGTTTTCTCAGACCGTGGGTTCTGTCGTGCCTTGTGCGAATTTGTTGAGGTAGATTGTGAAGTTTGAGGTACGAATTGAGCAGTTCGTAACAGCTTTGAGCATGGCTATAATTCGGGTTATGAATTGCTGTTATGTGTTTACGTGAGGCAAGAATGATGAATTGATTGATTATATGTCTTGTTTCATGTACTGTGAATTGTATGCATTTGAATTGAATAGTATGCATTATGAATTGAATATTGATTGGCATACATGCATACATATTGAGCCTGATTGACAGATTGATTGTTGACCTGATTGAGATCCATGTTGTGACTGGCCGACAGATGTGTCGTGCCCGAAAAGTCCAACGCTATCATCGGAGTGGTGAGCGACTGACTTGTCGTTTCGGAATACCACCGAGCTGTGATGGGCTGACGGGCCTCGATTATCACGGACCGATGATTTCCACCGGCCGATTTGCTGTGCGTGGTATAGAGGCTCTCTTGAGATGATTTCCAGTTGATACGCTGGTCTAGCTATCCGATCCTTGATAGCCCTCATGCAATTCATAGCATCGATTATGGCATGTTGCATGATTAGCTGTTTTGATAGCTCTTCGTACTGAGGCTTGACCTCGTATTTGATTTCCTGCTTTGTGTTGTTTGGGTCTGTGTTACCCATTTGCAGGATCTTCAGGTAACCAAGCTGGACAAAGTGGAGGTTCAGCTGGTCGATCCCCATTTCCTTGAGTCCCAGTTTATTTTATTATGTATCGAACCCGGGGGATGCCCCATGTCATATGTATTTTGGGGATCTGTATTTGAATTGAGTTTTGTTGTTACCTGATTTGATTGAGTTTGAGTTAACTCTTATTTAGATTATGAATATTTTGAATGTATGTTTTGAGTTCAGGCCCATTTTATTTCGAAAAATTTTTAAGCCCGATTTTACGCTTCCGTGATTATGTGCTTAATTGTGCTATTATATTTGAGTAATTAGCACAGTGCCTGACAGATATAATCAATACCAAAGGCACCAGATTTGGACGAAGCCTACACGGGTGGACGAAGAAACCAGATCGGAGCAAAGCCAAGCTGGTTAAGGATAAATCAGCTCAGCATATTCAGATATATTGGGTAAGGACAAACCAACAAAGGTATTTTGGTCAAGTTGGTCAAGGTCAAACCAGCTCAGGATATTGAGATGTGCTGTTTTAGGAAAAACTATCCAGGGATTAAGTCAAAAGCTGATACCAATTCTAAGATGCTTAGCCGGACAAGAATAATCAAGTTGAGAAAATTCGAAGAAATTGAGACAAAGAGCAGAAAAAACAGTAATCTTCAGTTAAGAGAACAGACCAACTGGAGTAAGAAGAAAAATAACAGAGCAGTTGGAAGAACAGTTAAGCCAAACAAGCTCGAAGCAAAGCGTACAAAGAATGCTATCTAAATCAATACAGATCAAAGACATGAGCAGAATATTTCAAAACAGATTATATTTGATCAAACTCAGAACTCGATCTAGAAAAGCAGCTCAATGTTCAGAAACCAGATCGAGAGACCAGCTGAGTACTGGACAACGTAGCAAATTGAATTTCGGAATGTTTGAAGCTACGAACAGTCTGATGTGAGACATTTGACATCTCTGCAGTGATCTGTAGTCGTTAGAACTACTTTGAGCTAAATTCAGATACGGAGAGTTGAGTTCAAACTATAGACGGCGCAGAGTTTCCAAAAAGGGCAATATATTTAATGGAGCTGTACTTTCATCGTACAAGCATTTAAGGCGTAGCAGGAAATTCAATTTGGATGCATATAACGTGCCTACTGGCTACATTTATTACCGTTGCATCCAAAGAGTATAAATAGAAGAGAAGAGCAGCTGAGAAGGGTGACGAAACACACAGTGACGAACTATAACGAGATTAACACTCAAGTTAACAAGCTCTTCACAAGAAAAAGTGAAGTTCATATTGAACCAGCTCACAACAAGTGACACGTGCACAGATAGCTTCATTCAATTCTTGTGTCACATACTCTTCTATACATACACTCCATAGTGTCAAACGATCATTGTAAATCATAAACAGAGTGTAGAGTGCTAAAGTAGCACAATCATCTCAGTGATGTTTCAGTGTATTTAGAACCAGATCGCGGGACTGTGTTCGTGGTTGAGTGCTAGGAGTTCTCGTAGCTGCTGGGTGCGGGATAGGGTTTGTACAAAGGGCTGTATAAATCAAATCTTCTACTGGATATCCTTCCCATTGAGAAAGAAGGGGAGACGTAGGAGATATTGCTCGAACTTCCAGAAACAAACTCTCGACCCCTGATCTTTTACTTTCTCGTACTTGTCTAAATTGTTCACTGTTTGAATCATGTTCTTTCCGCATAAAAATTATTTTATTACACGAGACAAACAGCAATCACTGAGAACCCTTCAAGTTGCTAACTCGGCTAGAGGTTTGCGTCGAGCAATAAAATCATTGAATCAAGTTTTAAAATAAAAATAGCGAAGGAGTTCATTCACCCTCCCCTGAACTCCCTAGCTTGTTTTCGACCCTAACAAGCCTGATATTCTCCTTCATTGTCAGAGTAAAGTGTTTTATGTTGCAGTTGAAGAAATTTTCCACTAAGGCTTTGAAGCGAATGAAAACATCCCGAGTATCAGATTTGCATTTGAGTGGATACAACTAGATGTATTTTGTGAAGTGATCAACAAAGATAATATAGTATTTAAAGTTTTCAATTGAATAAGCCGGTGAAGTCCAAACATCAGTGAAGACAATTTCAAGAGGAGAAGAGGTAGATAAAGTAGACAATGAAAATGGTAATTTGTGACTTTTATTACAAGAACAGGAATTACAATGAAAATGAGATTGAGAACAACCGGAGACATCCAGGTTAAAGGAGGAGACCATTTGTTTGAATGTAGTCAGTGATGGATGTCCAAGTCTGTGATGCCAATTATTAGGGGTGCTCCTTATTGTGGAGAAAGAAAGTAGGGAGGATGAGGAAGAGGAACTGGGTCACGCATAGACACTATTCTTAGCTGTTCTTTGAAGGAGAATTGATCCCGTTTGAAGATCCTTCACATAGAAAGAGGAGGGTAAGAATGTTAGAGTAGATGCCCAACTAGCCAACTTGTGGCGTGTGGGTTTTTATTGACTCTTGTATATGACAGTATTTATATATGTTATTCGCATTTCTGTATGGCGTTCTTTATTTTCATTATGTTATATGATGTTAACAATTGTGTTGGATAAAGACCTAGAATGCACTATAGTGTGTGTTAGATGTGATAGTGGATATGATGGCTATCATGAAACACATCTAATAGTCACTGTGCATTCTGAATTCGTTCCTAGTCGATTGGACCGTCAAAATGAGGATAAGGCCGCCCGAGCTTGAGACTAGCATCTGCGATGTGAAGTACCATGTTTCATTGGTAGGGAACATTATGATGTTCTGAGCATGCAGATGGTTAGTGACCTGGTGATCTATCGAACTACCCTCGTTCGGACTTTCGAAGTGGTTACCATTTGTCGAGTGGATAAGTCCGAGTCTTGGTTGTACTGATTAGTCCTCACTACTCGAAACGTCATTGAGACTATACATGATAGGCGTCTCACTTTGACCAGTTTGCCGACTCATTTGGGGTCATTAGGCGGCGGGATTGGGTGAGGTCTCGATGCATGTAGGAGTCGATGCTTCGTTGTCGAGGATTCACCGCTCGCTTTCATGCGTGGATATCTTATGCTATCTGAGGGGATAATAGTGTATAAATCTCTGGCCAGAGTACTGGATGTGTTTTAGGTAAATTGGTTTACCTAGTTACACTCGCGATGTCACTATTCGATCTCCAAGATGTATGCATAGCTATCGGATCTCTAGCGACTCTCGATTTACCAATGGTCGTTGATCTGATCGGGATATATGTGTTGAAAGGACCGTACTGTACGCTAACCACGACCAACTGGTTCTTGCAGGCACTATCAGTGATACCTAGGTGATCATGGCGCGATGTTGCTAGACGCTTTACCATGATCCGTTGGGCAAGTTCGAAATTGTGATTTCGGAGTCACAATGGTTGTGGGCCCACGGCTAGCTATATCTCTGAACCATTGAGGGTCACACAAGTACTGGATTCATGATTCCCGCACGGAAACTGAGCTCAATGTGTTGAGCATAGGAGGAGGATTTTAGGGAGTGCGACTTCCTAAAAGTCAACAAGGGTCAAATTGCGATTTCCCAAAGTTGAGGGGCATAATTGTCATTTTGGTCTAGGTGGTCTGAAAAATTGTTTTCGCATCATAATAGTCAGTTTTGGAAACTGAGTCGATCGGTCCGATCTGATCGTCGATTGGAGTTATGATGAAGCCACGGTGATGCGGTTGAACCGAATGTCCATATATTGGACTGGGCCCGCCCCAGGTCCATTGGGCCGGTTCAAGCCCATCACTTATTTAAATAGGCCTAAGGCTACCATGAGACACACACACAAGTCACAAACCTAGCTCTAATAGCCGCCCACCCTCTCCCACAAGCCTCACGTCGCCGCCGACCGCCCATCGCCGCCGTCGCCCGGTTTTTCACATGATCAGACTTGTTTCAATCACCGTGACGAGGAGAATCCGTTCGTGCTATAATCCGTCAGATCTTCTAGTGCAGATTGACGGAGGAAGATTGATTCCGATCGTGGACCTGATTGACGATCTACCGCCGCTTACCGTTTGATGTGCCGGTTTCCTCGTGAAACTGGTCGGAGC